>WJSG01019231.1:0-23848 GCA_016618145.1 Sanghuangporus lonicericola
TGCTCAGGCACGTCGCGGAGGGCTGGACTGCTTAGGAAGGGGCGTGCATTTGCGGCTTCGGAGGCAGTACATGGGATGTACTTAGAGCGTCTTAAAATGCACTTCATGTAACTTAGCGCGCTCTTAAGTAAGAGACGAACCTTCTGGACTAAGACGTCTGGGATACTCTGAGGACGTCTGAGCAAGAGCTATCAAGTAGTCGTAAGTGATTTAAAGGGCTGTGCCCTTTTGCTGATGCACGTCGACACATCGCTCGTGTCTGTTCTCCTCAGGGACGGTGAGTTGTCCTGACTTCCTGACGTTGTTCACAACTCAGTGGCCGACTATCGCAGGGACGACATACTTCTTGTGCGTCTTTCTTACCTTGATTGAGGTATTTCGTCGGCGCTGATTCTACGGCCACGCAAGTATTACCCTGTCTGTGAACATCGCCGGTATTATCACATTAGTGGCTGTAAGTCCTCCATTTTGCCGAATCACACGAAAGCTGACGATCTCACCCACACAGGGCTTAAACTCGTTGGGCGTCGAGGCGAGCGTGCAAGTGTCTTCAACCCTTACATTGGCTCGCCCCAAACACATCTGACTCCCCTCGCAGCCTCAACGCAGTAACGATGTCGCGCTTCATCCTGAACCTCCGCGTCGCCAACTCGCACGCGGGCGGGACGAGCCGGACGCTGTCAACTCTGTCGCCACAGCTCACCGAGATTCGGTTCTCATCGAAGTCGAGCGTCCTCGGAAACATAGGCGCTTCTGTGGAGTTCACTGGGGATTCGGACTGCGACGTTGATGGCGAGGACGTTGCCTGCGGAAGCACGATCTGAAGCTTCGTCGTACGATGCGCCTACTTACTGGTTCCAGGACGCCCAGCCAGACCGGTCCCTTTGCAGGGTCCCTCTGCCCGATGCCACGCTCCTGCGCGGCCGCGCCGCGCTCACCAGTATCCTACACGAGAGCGGGGTCGTCGCCGTATTCGACGGACTCAGATACCTCGATGAGGAGGGAATCCCGGAGGCAGACGGCGACAGTTTCATACACGATCTGCAAGGTGTGGGGTACGGTGGATCGTGGGATTGTTAATTCGAGAGAAGTACGTACTTGCCTGAAGTCTGGGATGTGTGTCGCGGTCCGGCCATGTAGATGATGCCTGTACTAGTCATGATCCACCGAGGCACTAGTATGGCTGAAGAAGACGATGAACTGCGGGTGTGAACCCGTATCGCACGTCGGCCTCCATGGCAAAGGCGGGCCACCATCTGTAAGATGTTCACACGCCCCATGGCCACACGCTCTTGCAATATCTTTTGAATCTTCTACTTGCGATCCTTGCCTCACAATCCACCTTGACCAGATTGCCCTGCTCCTCCTGCTACATGCTTACCTTTCTGAAACCTGCCCGTATCCCGCTCGAGCTCTGTGAGCTGATCATTGACTCGATACGGGAGTCCCCGCCTTGGCCTAGGCGACTAGTTGGCTCAGTTCATGACGTGCAAGGCGAGCTTCTGCTCTCCTTCCGAGCATGCGCCATCGTCTGTTCTGCGTGGCTGCCCCGTGCGCGCTATAATCTCTACTACAGAATCAGCTTCAGGCTTCCATCGCAAGTCGAGCTTCTCATCCGTTCTTTGGACGAGAATTCCTCGCTTGCTGCCATGGTCCGTGAACTGGTGCTGTCACCGGGAGTGTACATCCCCTTCGCCCACGCTACCCTAGTCAGAAGGCTACGCCATCTCCGCACTCTCTTATATGAGCTCCCAGCATCCAATACTGCAAGTGGAATTTGGCCGTATCCTCCACACTACCACCGCCTCGTCGCCCAGTTCCCCCTCACGGTGCTCGCCATACGCTACTCTTACGGACCATTAGCGACCACGGCATGGTTCGAGATGTTCCGGCTCATATGGACTTTGCGCAATCTCAAAAGCTTGCACCTGGAGCTCTACCATATTCCTGATCTCACCGATGTAGAGTTGCAGCGGCTTGCTGCTACACGCCGCCCCGGGGCGTGCGCACAACTGAAGACGCTCGTGATAGATGTCAGTCACACCAACTGTATCAGCTCTTATACATACTGCAGTAGTATCTGACTGCCGCCTGATCTATGATAGGGTAACACGATGCGTCGGTGTACCAACTGTCTTCCCGTAGGAGCCTTCGGCGCATCAACGGAGCGACTTTCGCTTACGTGGCGGGACGGCCGCATCCCAAGTAAGTCGGACGATTCGATTGCGGACGTTGTATCCAGCTCACAACTGCACCAGCCACAGTGTTAGCTCACGTCGAGACGATGTCGGAGCTGCAGGAGATCTACGTGGACGAACGCTGCGGTCCTCACTCGCGTAGGAAACGCTCCCTGACTTGTGTCAATACTGTTGCTGTCCTCTCCCGACTTCCCTCAACTTCAAGGCATATCCTCCGAGCGATCACCATGTCGGTCTCCCCTAGATCCCACAAAGGGGCAACGCGAATGGACTTCTTACGCCACTCCGAGAAGTGGGTGCAATTGGACGACCTCTTGTCGAGGTTTACCGCATTGGAATCACTGCAAATCAACGTCACGGAATCATACGGAGGAGACGGCCGGGATGCTGTGTGGTGGCGGGGAATGCTCTCCCGTCACTTCCGAAAGCTGCCTACCCGTGTCTCTCTCTCGGTATGGGTCCATACAGATCGTAGGTATCAACTAAACCCACGACGATGCGATCGAAGTCTGACAGGCCCCGTAATTTCCGTTATACAGCATACGCACCTGGGTCATGGTTCCAGGGCGGGCAGTATCCTGACAGTGATAGCGACTCATCAATCTCTTCTGGTACGAGTAGTACCCACGGCGGCTCACGCTCATCCGCCAACTCCATGTCCGATGCGTCGTCCATCTCTTCAGGGATGGGAACCCACAGCGACAGATCGAACATATCACAAACTCAGGCCAGAGGGTCGGATATCCCACCTGCGGCTCCCATTGCACGTCTCCAGTCGGATCCTCCCCCAATCGCAGAGCTCGTTGCACGGAGTCCCCAACGTCCGGCGCGTTACTACGACTCTGATGATTCCTCGATCTCTTCGGGCATTTCAAGTCGCAGCGGCAAATTGAATACATCGGAGAGGTGGAGGGGGGCCCGGGTGCGATTGCCAAGACTCAAGCCAGAGCACCGGACTCGCTGATTCCCCCAACGGCAGCTCTACAACGTCCGGCGCGTTACACAGACTCCGAAAATTCCAACTCAGTCTCCTCCTCCGGGATGAGCAGTCTCGGAGCTCAGACCAGAGCACCGGATTTGCCGGATCTACCAATGGCAGCCCTCCTTGAACGTCTCCAACGTCTGGCCCGTGAGCGCAATCTCGAAGACTGATATCATCGTGGAAGCATCGATCCTCATCGGCAGTCGCCAACATACTTCGATCCGGTTTCCCAATATCTCCTCCCCACCCTCTGTCCAGATAAAGTCCGCCCCCTGCCCGTCTCATGCACGACTTCCGGCACCGCATATCAGTTCATCCATTCCCTGCGCAACGAGGGTTTCGCACAAACGATGGATGCGTCACTCGAAAACTCGAGGGGTTGTGCCGCTAAATCACACTTACTTACTCGCCTTGTCGGTGCCTTGTCTGGAAGTTGGAACTCACGCCCCTTCTGAGCCTCTGCGCAAAGGAACACCGCTGCCACACCATCTTGTACCGGCCCACCGGCCTGCTCACAACGCAAACCGACTCCGCTGAATGCCAATACCTCGAATTCAAGGACCACACACTGGACTCTGACTCGGCCACGACGCCCCTGCTGCCGCCCGAGGACACTTACTGCTTCCAGGACGCCCAGCCAGACCGTCCCTCCGCGGGGTCCCTCTGCCCGATGCCACGCTGCTGCGCGGCCGCACCCGCGCCCCGCTCACCTGCATCCTGCATCCTGCACGAGAGCGGGATCGTCGCCGCATTCGACGGACTCAGATACCTCGATGAGGAGGAGATCCCGGAGGCGGATGGGGACAGCCTCATGCACAACCTGCAAGGGCTGGGGTACGGTGGATCGTGGGTCTGTTGAACCGTGAGTCGTGAGTCGTGAGTCGTGAGTCGTGAGTCGTGAGTCGTCGGAGACACGATACACATACTTCTCGTGCGTATAACGCCTCGCGTTCGCTCTGAAACATACAGCCCACGTAAATGTGCCTAGTAATCGCCGTCTGTAAAGCGTGGTCTGCAGCTCTCCGTCTAGGTGTGCAACGTCCAATGTACTTACTTGAAGCCTCGGAAGCTTGACATTGTAGGGTGAGTACTTACCCCGATATCGATATCACCTTCGAATGTCCAAGTGAGTCCCAACTGACGCGTGAACGAACCCGACCGCATCTCAGACTACTTAACTCCCCGAGTGTCTGCGGTCTGGCACGTACGGCATTCCACCTCGGGTCGTCACGATCGCATCTCGGCTCGTTGTCGGTACGGCATAATGCGGGCCGGCCGGGCCTCTCACCCCACCCCCGCACTGCGCCTCTGAGTCGAAGGAGCTGTCGAAGGAGCTGTCGAAGGAGTCGAAGACGGTCTGAGTCCCAGTGTAAGTACATACGCGGGCTCAGGCTTTCAGTGCTAGTCGATAAGGCGAACCCGAGACCATGTATTACAGAAGGTATAGTACACACCAGAGTATACAACAACAAGCACCCCGAGGCGAGGTATCCGGGAACAGTGTGTAGTTACTACAACGTTATCGAGAGAGCTGATACATAACGGTGAGCAACAGTGAGCATCGACGGCGGCGGACCCACGTCCCCGGCGTATCCAGTAAGCGATCGAGACAGTGAGGGGGCCATCGATGGGCAGCAGGAGCCTGGAGAGACCGACTCGGACAGGGACAGGGACCAGGAGAGGGAGAGGGGTCAGGGATAGGGAATATGTAGCGACAGGGATAGGGATAGCCATGAACGTTGAACGGTCATGAATCGAATCGACATCGACATCGATCGCGCGTGTCCAGTAAGTACCTTCAGCATCTTCAGCACCTTCTCGAATCCGGGAAGATCTACCACGACAGTCTAAGTAATAGATACACATCTCGCATCTCGGCGGCGCATCCCGCATCCCGCATCCCGCGGTAATGCAGGCATTGGCAAGCAACGCCAAGACGACGCCGCACGCTCACACCATGAAGCCGTGGATGAGCGCGTCCCAGGACTTGGACTTGTTCTGGAGCGTCTCGACGATAAGCCAGCGCCCGTTCGGGGTCATGCTCCCCGAAGGGGTGCCCGCGGCGGTCGTCGGGAGCGGGGCGGCGGCAGCAGTAGCGACGACCGCGTCGGGCATGTGCGGGTGCGTCTCGTCGAGCGCGTGGCCCGTGTGCGGCATCGCCGGCTGGGCCGCGTGCGCGTGCGCGTGGTCCGGGTTCAGGTGCGAGTGCCCGTGGACGTGGTGGTGGGCGTGGTGTGCGTGCGGCGGGGCAGAGTGCGGATGGGGCGGGGTGAGAGCGGGGGCGGGGGCGTGCGGGAGGGGGATGGCGGAGTGCGGGCAGTGGGTTGCGGGGCTCGCGGTGCCCGAGTTGGTGGTGGAGGAGCGCGTGATCTGGGGGCGTTTCTGCGTGCGAGGTCAAGCCCGTTCTAGGCTCATGCACAGGAGAGAGGAGACAGGGAGGGTGTTGTGCAGTCGTGCAGGTGGAGTGGGAACGGGACCGGAGGGGTGGCGGGAGTCGGAGGGTGAGAAGGAATGAAACTCACTGGAGAGAGGATGGAGCCGAGGGCGAGGCGGAGGCTCAGAACGTGCGCCTCGTCGTTGCCGCGATGGTCATCGTGTACGGCCTGTGGACGAACGAGGGGCGAAGGCTGCGGTGAGCAAATTCTCACAAAGACGGCGAACAAGAGACTCACCATAATCGCTCGTTCGTCTCTAGATCAACGGTCAGATATACTACAGACTGCAGACAGCCAGTATGTCTAGGGGATATAATGCACGATAGATAGATGGCGACCGGGGTGTGCAGCAACGGGGTGCGGAGCAGGTCGCTCTGGGAGAGACGTGGCCGTTCGCAGGTAAGTTGGGATTGCGGCTGCAGGGCAACAAGGGGGTGTCGTTATATCAGCGAGCCCCACGGACCCGTGCTGGTGCTGTGGCAGGGAGCATAGGAGAGACCCGGGACGAGGACCCCACACGCGACCCCCACAGTCCCACTCTGCCGCCCTCGGCTATTCGTCGGCTGCTCCCTTTTCCCGCGGTATATGTGTGGGGAAATGCGGGGTAGCCAATCTGCGGTGTTGTCTCTCGCTCGTGCGACGCTGCCTTCCGCTTCGTCTCCGAGTGCACTGGCAGCTGGTGAGAAATGGCCAGTTAGTGTCACTGTCACTGCGCTGTCCGCGGGCGATACGTCGGGAGGACAGACGCAGCGGAGGACGGGACGATCAGGGGACGAGGATCTCGATCGCTGAATCTTTGTGGAGAGCAGGATCAATCACGGACACGAGGATCGTAACCACATAAGAGCGGTGCGGAGTAAGTGTAACACGTCTTCTGCCACTGAGCTCACAAGACACGGGTCAACATTGTTGGAACATTGCTCCCACCGTAGCAAGACTGCCCTATGCCTCTTGATTGATTGGTATTGCTGTTAAGCATCTGCGTCTCGTCAGAGAGTACCTGGCATTCCCTCATGGCAGACCGTAGTCTCGTCATGATCGTGTGGAGCTCATAGCGGCCCGCTGGCTGCGGTGGGCCGTTGAAGTCGTATGATCCACGGAAGAGCGATGGCGCGGCCGAGATGGAGGCCTGTAGACGCGGCCACGGCGAGCTCAGGAGTGGGAGCCGGAGCTCAAGGATGGTGACCTACGCACGACGTACGGCCGTAAATCCAGCTCGTGTTCGTACTGAAGGCGTCCAGCTGCCAGGGCAGTCACCACGGTGCATACTTGATGAAGTTTGATCACAGACACCAATTCAGCTCTTGTACTCGGGAGAGATCAAAGTGCTGGGAAACGTTTGCCTCTGCAGGTACGTGGTATGCACCACGGACCATTCGAATGGGTACGACTCTCGGACGTCATGAAGTTCTGAGCACCTAGAGCACGGTGACCGCACCCACTGGTGCGATGCGCTCCGTGCCAGTGACAACGTCCTAACTTGCATGACTCTCGACTCACGGAAGATGCGCATGAGGACCAAGAGTCACATCAATCTGCCACCAATCAAAAGGGTTGGCCGTTCGACATCGACCGGTGCAGCTGAGTGGCACAACTCCGAGAAACACGGCCCGGGAGCGGCCGGCAGACACGCTCACGTGCTCCGCGCCGTGTTCGGCAAGCGCTCTCCCCAAGCTCTCCCCGCCATCGCGCACTCGAACGGACGTTCGCCTCTCCTCCTCCGTCAACCCGCCTTTGCACAAAGACCGCCGACCTCGCAACCTTTCAAAGCCGTCTGGGCTATGTTTAGGGGTCCGGGAGAACCCCTCGCGGAGCGGACGACGCGGTGATACACCCGCACACCCGGAAGCCATCCGAGTGTGTCCCAGCCTGGATCGCACTGAGTACTGGCAGCCTCTGAGGCAGACACCCGCCCGCCGCTGGCCTTGCGGGGTATATAAGAAGTTCGTGATACGCTCTATTTTCTCATCTTCCTTTCCCTTCCTTCCCTTCCTACTCCCATATCCCCGCCACGCTCCGGGTGTCCGCTCCATCTATGGGGTGTCCTCGCCCTTCCTCCGCTTCCGACTCCACGTTCAACTCTACCTCAACGTTCTCGTCCTCCGCCTCGACTTCCATCTCAACTTTGATGCTCTCTTCCTCCGCCACGAACGCCACGACCGCTCGACGGACGACCTCCATCCCGACCTCGATGTTCGTATCTCTGCTACAACCTCGACGCTCCCTAACCCCGCCCACCGAGTACGCCGTCAACACCCTTTCCATTGCAGCTGAGAGCCATACTCGAGGGTCAAGCTGCAATATGTTCAAATAGCATGGCGGGCGGGCGGGGCCTCGGCTGACATCCACCGAGTCGGCGAGTCGTCCCTTTCCCTCTCTGTCCTGCCTCCTCCATCCCTCGCAAAAAACATCCTCGATGCTATTCCCCGGTACGTCTTACGTCCTTCACTTCTGCTGTTGTTGCTTGGCTGACACGTTATCTTATGCACGACGCGGACGGTAGGTCGTTCCCTTGCATCTCGGGTGGGACGGTGGCTGACTGTTCTATTTCACGTAGTAGTAGAGGAAGGTACGTCTCTCGGTTTTGTTTTTATTTTAGGTTGCAGGTTGCAGGTTGTGCGAGTAGGTGGGAACGCGGAGCCCGGTGGGGTACTGGTGAGTGGCAATATCTTCTCGTTGCTGCAGCGTTGAGGGACGGGTCTAACGTTCATTCGCAGGTATTCGGACATATTTCCGTCCTCCCGCTGGCCGGGCCCCGGGAGGCGAGGTCAGTCGTCCGTTTTTTCTTTCCCGAGGGAAGGACTCCGGTCCTGACGCATACCTCTCCGTGGTCCTCGGGATGAGTACTTACCCACGGGCTACCTGCGGTGTCTGCGGATCCCAGGGCAGTGCGGGGGAGGGAAACTAAAATGCGGTGTACGGTCAGTCGTTTGTTTTCGTTTCCCGAGGGAGGGACTTTGGTCCTGACGCATACCTCTCCGTGGTCCTCGGGATGAGTACTTACCCACGGGCTACCTGCGGTGTCTGAGGAACCCAGGTTAGTGCGGGGGAGGGAAACTAAAATGCGTTTCACGGTCAGTCGTCCGTTTCTTTTCTTTTCTTTTCCCGAGGGAGGGATTTGAGTCCTGGCGCATACCTCTTCGTGGTCCTCGGGATGAGTACCTACCCACGGGCTACCTGCGGTGTCTGCGGATCCCAGGTTAGTGCGGGGGAGGGAAACTAAAATGCGTTTCACGGTCAGTTGTGTGTTTCTTTTCCTTTTCCCGAGGGAGGGACTCCGGTCCTGACGCATACCTCTCCGTGGTCTTCGGGATGAGTACTTACCCACGGGCTACCTGCGGTGTCTGCGGATCCCAGGTTAGTGCGGGGGAGGGAAACTAAAATGCGTTACAAGGTCAGTCGGTTTGTTTCTTGTCTTTCTCGAGGGAGGGACTCCGGTCCTGACGCATACCTCTCCGTGGTCCTCGGGATGAGTACTTACCCACGGGCTACCTGCGGTGTCTGCGGATCCCAGGTTAGTGCGGGGGAGGGAAACTAAATTGCGTTCCACGGTCAGTCGTTCGTTTCTTTGCTTTCCCGAGGGAGGGACTCCGGTCCTGGCGCATACCTTTCCGTGGTCCTCGGGATGAGTACTTACCCACGGGCTACCTGCGGTGTCTCCGGAACCCAGGGCAGTGCGGGGGAGGGAAACTAAAATGCGTTCTAAGGTCAGTCGTCCGTTTCTTTCCTTTTCTTTTCCCGAGGGAGGGACTCCGGTCCTGGCGCATACCTCTTCGTGGTCCTCGGGATGAGTACTTACCCACGGGCTACCTGCGGTGTCTGCGGATCCCAGGGCAGTGCGGGGGAGGGAAACTAAAATGCGTTCGAAGGTGCGTCGTTTGTTTTGCCCGTGCTGAGTAAGTGGCCCGCGGCGGGGAGCGGCGTTAGTTTCGACGTGAGTGTATCAAGTGGGCTCGACGTGCACGAGATCTGCGTGCTGACGATTCTGCTAGGCAAGAGTCAAGAGCAAGGATGAAGACCTGGTGAAGGCAGGCGTTCCGGGAACAGCGACAAGGTGAGCATCACTGCGCGTCCAGTCACGACTCTGTATACTGACATTCCTGGTACGCAAGAGTCAAGCGCAAGGACGAAGATCTTCAGAGGGCTGTTCAGAATGGCGACAAGGTGAGCGTGCGAGTCACAGGAAAATCATACTAGTACACTGGAGTCTGACAGCTCTCTATACTGACATGCGCTACAGGCAAGAGTCAAAGCAAGGACGACGGCCGCAAGGTCCCGGACTGCGGTCACTTTGCAAGAGGCGGTGAGTGCATCGCGGGCATCCAGATTCCATGTCCATCGGTTTCTGACCGCTCGCCACGACTTCAGCGGCTCGTGACGCCCCGGTCTCTCTCGTCCAGTGAGAGAGAAGGTCAGTTGTCTATTTCTTTTCCCGAGGAAGGGACTTTGGTCCTGGCGCATACCTCTCCGTGGTCCTCGGGACGAGTACCCGCCCGTGCAGTGTTTCGCCTGTGAGGGTGTGAAGCAACGCGCGGACGGGGAAACCAAAATGCGCTTCAAGGTGCGTGTCTCCCTTTCCTCTATTCAGTATCCGAGTCCATTCTGTAGCGTTGCATTGAGTGTGGTAGTGACGTCCCCGGCGTGTGGTATGAGTGCGCATGTATTCGCGTTCGTAACTCCTACTAACGCTTCCGAAAGTGCCACCGTTGAGCTATTTCCACCTCCCGGTTGACGTCGCGACCGGTCCGTGAATGAGGTATCTCATAGATGGCACGTCGGGGATACGACAGGGCTAAGGCATTGGGACATGTACTACAGTATGCAGGATCAAGCCTTCACATCTTCGTACTCAGCCTGCACTCCAGATCCGGCACTAAATTTCTTCTTCCTCGCGTCCGCCCGTCGAGTCCGCGCCCAAGACCGGACCTTCCGTACAACTCCTGCCCCCGGCACTCTGATCCCTGGAAGAAGCATCGTGTTCAGCTCGTCGAGGAGCACCTCCGGAGGGGTGCAGTCGTCTGGCCACATCCCGTTCGGGTCGTGCAGCGCACCGAGGCCGCTGTGGTGGAACACGTCGGCGAACACGGCGTGCGCACGGAGAAGGTCCGGGCTGGGTGGCTCCACAAGGGGTGGGGCACCGGTTGTGAGAGTGGGTGACTGATGGGATCCAGAGGCTGGGACGTTGTTAGGGAAGGTTACGTACTCCGCGATGGGAGCCGTGCCGAACCGCTTGTAGCGCATGAAGTATACGTGGACCTGGTATGTATTTGGGATCTATGTAGACGATATAATGTGAGCGGGGGCGATGAGTGAGCAGCCAGAGCGTGGCGTACCTCGGTGGGTCTGAGTGTCCATTGAAACCGGCCAAAAGCGGAGCGGGCCTCGTGCTCTAAGAGCAAAATATTACCGAGACTTGTCGCGTCGACGGCGGTCGTGTCATCGAGCTCGCAAAACCACTTCAGAAAGTCTAGCGTTCGCGTCTCACAGAAGAGAGTACCGACAGACTCGTCCTCATCGTTCTGCTGGTCGAATTGTACAGACGGTGAGCGCACAGGTTTCTGCAAGTTCACGAGACCGCTTACGAGCAGCTCCGTATCTTCGTGCCGCGATATCGACTTGTGGAAGATAGGTGTGACCTCTAAGGGGCCAGACTCCTCAGCCAGGATCTTCCGAATAATTCCGCCGTGCGCGCTGTCAACCATGCCCGTCATGAAGCATGTGCAGTCGTCGCGCATAAGAACCTGGAGAGCATATACTGTCAGCGCTAGAGCGATCGAGAATCCCAGGCGTGACCGTACCTTCGTCTTCGTATCCTCACCCAACTCAGCCTCATAATCTGGGTTCGTTTGATTGACTGACGTCGCACATCAGCAACCAAATGTAAACAGAGGGGAAGTCAACCATGCTCACGGTGAGTGAACTGGTCAACGAACCAGATCTCGAAAGCCAGAAACGACAGCTCCTGCGCCAGCCGATCCGCAGGGGGGCCAGTCGTGTTGGAGGAGAGCAGCTCAGCGCATGCGCAAACGGCGGCGGAAACAAACCGGTGGCCCTTGTCCAGCTTCCACTCATCCGCGGTCTGGTACATCGCCTCGAAGAAGTGTTTGGCGGAGAACCTCTCGCGCTTGTCTGGACGCATGTAGAAGATGGCCGACTGCGCGAGCCAGTCCGGCCTGTTGTAGGCCTCGAACTTGGGGTCGTCGAGGACCCCGAGACGTTGTTCGGCTTGGTCGTACAGGGCGGTGTCCAATAGAGTGGTGTCGCTCAGACAGGCCACCGTTGCCTGCATGAACATCTGATAGCCCTCAACGCTATGTCCCTGTAGAGTCCAGCCAGAGGGATCGCTCATGTTGATGGTGTTGTTCTGGTCGTTGGCGGTGACCTAACAGGGGGCTCATAGGTACCATTCTGCTCCTGTCGGGGAGCACCGGAATGCCTCCGTGCCCAAGTGCGGATAGGCTCCTCACAGCCCCTGTTTCCTGCCAGGTCTGCTTCCGCACAGCGTCGGACGAACACAGGCTGATATCCTCTCGAAACCAAACCATCTGGCCAGAGGTTGTGACTATCAGCAGACCCAGCGAACTGGCCGTCAAGCTAACCAAGGCTGAAGGAAGGCGGGTAGTGCAACCAGGAGCGCCCCGACTCGGATGGTGTCGACGAAACCTCCGATACGAAGCCCTAGCCGTGCGATTGGTACCAAAGTAAACCAGGTCCTCCTGATAAGTAATTAGGCAACGTATCAACTCGGTAGTATTTGGCGCAGCTGAACACGCGATCTCAGGCTGAGGGAGGAGGACAGAAGTACATAACCACCTTGATAAGGGCAGCCGTGAGGAACAGCCACAGACGCGTCCACGCGCGCGACGCGTGTCGTAATATTCCCACGGCGGATACTCGACTTACCGAGCCTCGGGCGAACGCACCTTTATCTTCTCCTCCTCCTCCCGCCTCTTCTCACTCGCGCCAGCTTGCTTTCACGAACACTTCACGACTTGTGCGATTGAGCTACATTGCAATGACGATCGTCCAGTTTGCGCCGTTTCAATCGCTCGTCCAGCCCGCCTTCTGGCATGCCCTCACTGAACTCAAGATCGACGTGCTTCGCCTCTCGGACGACGAGCAGCCTGTGACCGCGACGTACACTGCTGGACGCGCGGTCAAGGATCGGGAGACGGGCCAGGAGATCGCGCTTGGGTGCAATCTGACCGTCAGTGGAGACGCGTTCTCCAAGACGCCCCAGTGCGTACATCCTCCGCATCCTGCGATCGACGGCGCTGGAATCGCACAGTAACACAGGGTCCCGCAGAACGCTGTGGCGGCGACCGGCGTGTTCAAGAACTTCAACACGATTGAGGACTTCAAGAATGCGGACAAGACCGCGCTCTTCAACCAGGTCGCCGACGAGATCTGGAAGAGCATCACCGTCGACAAATCTACCGCGCTTCTCAACCGCTTCCTTGTCATCACCTATGCCGATCTCAAGAAGTACAAGTACTTCTACTGGTTCGCGTTTCCGGCATTTGCTGCTAAGCCTGCATGGGAGATCGATGGCGAGTGGCTAGCCGCAGAGAACGCGCTCGGTGCGGAAACGGTGAGTGTCGATCCTTGCATGTTCTTCATCTCGGAGGAGGATGTGCTATCTGCCCTTGCGCGATCGTCTCACTCAGGCCGTTGCTTCCCACTGGGAGCATTCGGATGCCGCAAGAGGTTGATCGAGTACTGTCAATGCGCTTCGCTCTACATACCTGCCGTTAATTACGGTTGCGCGAGCAACCTCATGCCGTACAAGCCCCCCCCCCCCTCCTACGCCTTGTCCTTTACTGGTGCGACACATGCTGAATTCGTCTCCTCACTGTTCGGGACCAGGCGCGTCCAGTACAGGGTGGACTGCGCACAAGGTCTACGGCTTTGTGTCCTTTCATCCGGCAGCTCCGCTGTGCGAGTGGCTTCGTACACTCAGCCTGACATGTCTACAGCTGCGCAGGCTGTTTTCAGCTGGCAGTCCAGCGAGATGACTTAAAAGTACTTCACGAGGGCACGCGGATTCGTTCGTAACGGTGGATGGGTGCTTGACCGTCCCATCGTAGGACGGCGCCGAGGTGCTCGACGAGGAGCGCCAGCGCTCGCCGCCGGATCCGTGCCCTGGCGTAGTTGTGCTGGCTGACTGTTATGTTGCGCCTGTTCTCTGCCTCGCGTGGTGGAGTTTGACTTTTGTCACACCTCTGACTGGTTGGACCCTGTCAAGTTGTTCTCTGGTTCGCCATGCACGTCTCCAGGCCGTTCCTACGCTTCATGCACATCGTTCTGTTTCTCCAACCGCTCACGTTCTGGCTTCCTAGCTCTCCTCAATCCAATCTCAGCTTCACGCCTCCCCGCGACCCTTCTTCCTCGTTCGCACAGTCGAGAACCAGACCACAATTGCACCCGTTGAAGAATACGACACCTTCTTCGCCAACGTCCCCTCAGAACACCGCGTGATCGGCTTTGTCGACCCCTCCGCGCTCCCCACGAACCCTGGCTGGCCGCTGCGCAACCTCCTCGCCTACCTCCTCGCCCTTCACCCGGAAACCGCGCAGGGTGTGCGTATCCTCTGCTGGCGCGACGTTGAGCCGCCTGTCGCAGGATCCACGGGCGGGTGGAAGAGTCGCTTTGGGATTCTCAAGCAGAGCGGCGCCGGAGCCGCGACGTCGACCGACAGGCCGTCCGCGGTCGGATGGGAGAAGAATATCCAGGGCAAGCTTGGTGCCCGTGTTGCGGACCTCGCGCCCATGATGGACCCGACGAGGTGCGTCTACTCTTCGTACGAAGACTTGTGTGCTGACACTGGCGTAGACTGGCTGACCAAGCTGTCGACTTGAACCTCAAGCTCATGCGATGGCGTATCCTGCCTGCACTCGACTTAGAGAAGGTCGCAAACACGCGCTGCTTGCTCCTCGGCGCAGGAACACTGGGTTGCTATGTCGCCCGCACTCTCATGGTACGTGCTTTGTGTCTCCTGTAACACCGTCGACTAATTCTTCGCAGGGATGGGGCGTCCGCACGATCACGTTCGTCGACTCTGCTCGCGTGTCGTTTTCGAACCCCGTGCGCCAGCCGCTGTTCGACTTCGAGGATTGCCTGAACGGCGGGAAGCCCAAGGCCGCATGCGCAGCCGAGAAGCTCAAGAAGATCTTCCCGGGTGTCGTACGTCCGCCTCTACTCGAATTGCGCGTACCATTAACGCTCTGCTGCAGAACGCGTCCGGGCACAATCTCAGCATCCCGATGCCCGGGCACCCGATTCCGCCGGCGTCTGTCGAGCAGGCGAAGAAGGACGTCGCGACGCTCGAGAAACTTGTCGACGAGCACGACGTCGTGTTCCTGCTCATGGACTCGCGCGAGAGCCGGTGGCTGCCGACGGTGCTGGGCGCGGCCAAGGGCAAGATCGTGCTCAACGCGGCGCTCGGGTTCGACACGTTCCTCGTGATGCGCCATGGCGCGCGGACACCTGGGACGGACGGGAAGCGGCTGGGGTGTTACTACTGCAATGACATCGTCGCGCCTACAGATGTGAGTGTCCGTTTGCTTCCTGACACGCCGCCAACGCTGACCGCTGTCTCCAGTCGCTCACGGACCGCACGCTGGACCAGATGTGCACCGTCACGCGTCCGGGGCTCGCGTCGATCGCCGCATCGACCGCCGTCGAGCTCCTCGTCTCCCTCCTCCAGCACCCCGCGGGGATCCACACGCCCGCCCCTCCCGTATCCTCCGCTCAATCCGCTGCCGACTCGGGCTCGTCGCCGGAGTACGAAAGCATCCTCGGGCTCGTCCCGCACCAGCTGCGCGGGTTCCTGGCGCAGTTCCGGAACGTGCCGATCGTGGGCGCGGCGTACGACCGGTGCACGGGGTGCAGCGAGACCGTCGTGGGGGCGTACGAGAAGGAGGGGTTCGAGATGCTGCTGCAGGCGTTCAACGATACGGAGTTCTTGCCGCGGTTGACGGGGCTGGACAAGCTGTATGAGGAGACGCAGCTGGCGCTGGATGGGGATGATATGGTCGATGCTGACGAGGATGATTTCTGAGTCTGCGGGCGGGCGGAATGGCTTGTCGCTGAGGATAGTGTTAATGACGGAAGGAATCTTATGGAAGTGTGTACATGTAGACGTGTAGCTTGTATGTGGGCGGAATCTCGGGTGTAGTGATATCCTCGTTGTACTTCATACCCCTACTTCATGTTGTCCAGTAGCCGGTCTGACCAGCTTGACGGAACGAAAGCGGGGCAACACAGACGACAAGAGGTACGGCGAGGGGTTGTTGGTATATGGGTGATGAGGCGGTAGAGACAACGTCACGAGTCGTATCGCGCGGATTCGGTCTGGATGAAGGTGAGCCACGCCTCGAAGTTAGATACACATCAGCGGGCGGAGGAGCCGGGAATGGGACGCTATGTACAGCGAGGGAACTGAGGCCTGGGGATTTACTGAGAGATCCGAATCGCAGACAGACACAGAGACGGTCCGTATGCGGAAGTAGGGCGATATCGTAGACACATTGTACTTGTACATACATATATACATTCCGTCGCAGTCGTGACGAGCTTTCGGGAGAGTATGGGCCAGTGACGATGGTTTCGAATGTCTCCAGATCCTCGGCAAAGAAAGAGAGCGCGCCTGCTATACTCCAGAGTCAAGACTAGGAGCGGACGCACTGGCCCAGGGAGGCCATTGCTCCAATAAGACCACTGAATTACATGCATTGTCACGGATGTGCAGTCGAGCTTGTGGGACAGAGCCAACTGATCGAACTCAGACGGCAGCGAGGGCGGATCTAAGTATATGGGGGACAGCATACGTAGTTCGGGTTACGGGTATAGGACATAGGAGACCGAGAAGGCGAGAACAACGTCAAGACCGGCTATCGTACACCTCGGCCGAGTGACGAGACCACATTCATATTCCGGGACTAGGGGAAGAGAGGGCATGTCGCTAGTAGAGAGCGTGAAGCAGATGTCGGAGCGTCATCGCGGGGGTAAAGGCGTGAGCATGGTTCGTTTGAGCTCGAACCCATTGACGGGGGATTCCAGGACCACCAGAGCAAGAGAGGGCGCGCGCCGCATAGCGGGAACATGAATGGGCAGCTCCGAGAACATGGAAGTGGGAAACAGGGTCGAGCTGGACAGCAGATCAAGATGCGGGTATGGGGAAAGTCTTGTACCAGAATGGGACCTGAGTGGTCTCGGACAATGTCCGGAATCCGGCACTTTGTACGCGCAGGAATTGACGGTGCGGCGATGAGGAATCTCCGCAAGAATTGTAGGACGCGGTGGTGTCGTGCTGTGACCGGCGGTGCAGCGAGAATCCCAGAGTAAGACTCGAGATTCCGGACGTGTGCGAAAGTCTAGACTCGCCCGACAGCGCTGGTGGCAGCCTGATGAGATGTAGACAGTCGGCTGCATCGGAAGATCAAATAAGCTCGAAAGGTTCTCTTAGAGAAAAGCTGAACTCTCACTTCACCATGTCACCATGTATATCGTCGCCGCAGGAGCGTTGTCTTGATGTCTGCACGATCCGAGTCAGAAGGTAGTGGAGTTCCGGCATCGCCGCCCATCATGAAGTTCGACTCGGTGTCTTCCCCCTCCAGGACAAGATCTCTAGCCCAGTAGGAAGAGTAACTGTTGACATAAACGAGACCGCTCGTCAAAGACCAACATGTATGTAGAATGGGCAGTGTGCACGTACTTGAGCCGGTCGATCGTCACCGAGATAGGCACCACCCCTCGCAGCTTCGGCAAGTGGTCGTACAGCATGCCCGTCCACCGTTCCGAATCATATCTCCCGCCGCTGGTAGCAGAACGCTCGGGCAGCCGAAAGCGCAACGTCTGCAGCTTGGGGAATTTCCGAACGAGAAGCTCTCCGACATCATTCGACGAGAGTTCTCGCAGGAACCGCAGTCGCGTCATGCCCTGGATCTGCGTGATGCGGACTATGATGCTTCGGAGCGTGTCTTGCGACGGGAGCTGCGTGAGGATGGGGACGATATATGCGGTAGCAGCAAAGTCGTCCTTCTTGTGTCGGTCAGGGAGGCGTATCCCGATGAACAGTTCCTGCAACGACGAAAAGCAGTGAATTTGGCCTGACAACGGGCCTGTTACAACAAGCAACCATGAGTTTTGAGTCCTCGGTGTCGACGAAAGGTGACTGCACTCACCGTATTGGTTGCCACTTGGCACGTCACACTCGAGAGCTAGTTCCTTCACGGACGTCCCGAATGCGCGTTCAGGCAAGCAGTCGTAACTCTGACGGCCCTGATGACCCGGTACGCGTTCAGCGAACAACAGCACCAAGAAATGCGTGCACAGTGATCACCTCTATCACAAGCGTTCTGAGTTGAGCGCATGACCATGGCCGCAGGATGGCGTTGACGTTACTCGTGCCTGAGTCCGTGTCATACTGGGGGCCCCACATGGCGAGGCTCAACCTCTGAAGGTGCGGTAGTGCCCAGATGAGCCGGAACATTTCCGACCACGTCGTACTGGGTGGATTGCGTATATCGAGCTCCGTGATGGGGTATCTGGGTACGAGGAGATGGTGGCGGGGAGGATAAACCCATGTGGACTGATAGTCGAAGTCATATACCAGGGTTTTGAGACGACAGAGACGTCTGACGAGCGTATGATGGACGAACGGGATGTAAGTGCCCTGGTCCTTGGGTTGGATGACGAGCTCGCCGACCATGTCGGTGAACCACGGATGCTCCGTGATAGTACGGATGAAGAGGTCAACTTGCGAGGGCTCTTTCAACACAACCACGCGGTAGAGGACGACACGTGCGCGAGGGAGCCAAGCGGAGCAGATATAGGTGTACCGAACGAGCTCGCTAGGCTCGTCCCTCCACCAAGCATATCCTTCCCACCAGGGCTCGGGCTCTTGGATGAATCCAATGACTAGTTCACAGAGCTCAATCGGAAGACGGGAGTTTTGCATGGAAGGAGAGCGGGAGAGCGAGGAGGGAGTTCGTGCGATATGTTACGACTCTGGGGAAGACTCACCTGGACCGTATTCCTGTGCCCACACACCCCTACTACGGTTCAACGTCCACGTGCCCCACGCACTGTCTCTGCAAAGGAAAGCGTGGCCACCGAGACGCGCTTTGTGTGACGGCGTGCGACCATACGGAATCGGGACGCAGGCGTCATGAATACCTATCGTCATCTGGGCATGCTCTCCCCTCCTAGTACGCGTCATGTATCGTGACTGAGCAGTCCGTCGCAACGCGCTGGGAGCATAAAACTGGGGGCCGGGTCTGCATAGTTGGGTACAGAAGTCACTTCAAGAGTTAGGATTCTGTCGGTCAAATGCTCACCTTCGACAGACCTCGAGGCCAGACTGACTGGCGGAACATGGGAGGTCGTGTATCGCATCTTTGTAATAGAGAAGGCGTGTGCTTCTGGCCGTCAACAGTATAATTGAGACCGGGATCTTGTGATGTGAGTTTGTGAGCGCAAGTTGATGACAGCGCTGCTGTCGTTCAGGCTTGCCAACCGCAGGTAAGCGAGAACTGACTGACTGCCTACGTCGCCGACCAAAGACGAGACTCAGAGCCTCCGCAGAATAGACGGAGGTCGTTGTAGCGCGTTATCTTGTCCGATGTTGAGTTTTCGCGAGTGGCAGGAGGCGAGAGTCGGAGAGACTTCCTCCTCCGAGAAGTTCGGAGCGGCTTGGCGGACACGCTCACGTGCTCAGATCCTGTCGCCCAAGCGCTCTCCCCGCACCGCGAACCTCTTACTCCTGCTTCTCGTCCCCACGAGACTGCTTTACTGTACCAAGGGAAGAAACACGTCAACGTATCTTTGTAGAAAATCTTTCATGTCGAGCGACCGACCCAGGACCCCGCAGCAACGGCAAGGCGTCGTCGATCGCCCATGTTCACGTTCGAAAGCCCCGCCTCTCGGGAGGCTGACACTTGCCCGCCGCCGCCTCCGAGGAGCATAAGTATTTGGCCCAATGCGCAATCCTTGCCGCACCCCTNTATTTGGCCCAATGCGCAATCCTTGCCGCACCCCTCTTAACCTTCCTTCCACACCTCCTGTTTCCAGTCTCCCAGTCTCACCATTCCTGCACCGTGCTGGCTCCGTACGTCCTCGGTGACGACCTCGACCTCAACCCGACTTCGACTCTTCGCCCTTGGCCTCGACGTCTACGGTGAGCCTCTTCGCCGCAGGTGCACATGTCTCCGTTCTCAAGTTCCCCTTCGACAGAGGTTCTCACCGCTGCCGCTCCTCATCTACGCGCTCCCGGGCAACGGCTGACCGCCGCATGGTCCTTCCCCGCAATGTACCAGCATCATCGTGAGGTGAACAACAGCAGGGTGAGCGGGCGGCTGGCTGACGTTCCACGGGTAGGTATGTTGTTCATACTTGTCCTTCCTCCATACTTCACTACCTCCCAAGTGTCGTCACATCCTCCTCTCCGAGCCCTCGTTCGGTCGAATCCAAGGCGTTGCGGTATGTCCTCTTCCGCGTCCTCACTTCCTCTCGAATGCTGACTAAAGTGCCCTAGGAGCGAAAGAAAAGGTAAGTCATTTAGTTGCATCTCGGTTCGGACGAGGGCTGACTCTGTATTTAGGCGTAGGGGCACTCAGGTAAGTCCTAGATTTGTTTGTTTGCAGATCGGAACGAGGTACTTCGGCGCTGCTCGGGCCAGGTGGTGAGTCCTAGACTGTCGTCGTCGTAACGAACACGACTGACAACTATACCTAGACGTTAGAAGAAGACACGAAGGTACGTTCGCATGCTTGCCTCCCGTTGCAGGTACAGGGGGCCTGCGCGACTGGTGAGTGCATCTATCTCGCGTGCTCATGTGTACGAGAGATGGAAGCTGAGCTGTTCTTCTGGGTATGACCGGGGAAGGGACGTCGTTTCTTTCGTTTAGGGTGTGTCGTTGCTGACTTCCTGTTGCAGGATCGCAAGGTACGTCCGTTTCGTTGTGGTGTGTAGCTGACATGCTGTTACAGGTCCCGGACTCGGCGTCGCAGTCGGCTAAGCGTGCGTCTTGCGCTGGTAAGTCGTACGAGCCCGGTACTCCGTGATGAAATCTCTAACTGCTCTCCCGAGGGACGTTCGAAGGTGAGTCCGGGTCGGGCTGGATCGGGGTGGAGGGTGAGTCGGGGAAAGGTAAGTTGGGGGAGTCTTTCCTATCCCGAGGACAGCACGACTTCTGTCCCGGCGCATACTTCTTCGTGGTCCTCGGGACGAGTACTTACCCACGGGCTATCTGGGATCTAAGGATCTCAGGCAGTGCGGGGGAGGGAAACCAAAATGCGCTGAAAGGTGCGTGTTCCCTTCATTTCATGTTGTTGACGGACTGTAAGTAGGGCGTAGTACGTCGCTTTCGTTAAGTTGTGATCGCTGACGTTGGTGGTACAGATTCCGGTGTCGGTGGCCAGATCAGTTCCGGTGTTCAATTCGTGCTACGTTGTGTTGGTGAGCTCTGACGACGGTTCCTCCGGAGTCCGAAGGAGACGATCTGACCGGAGGTCAGTAGCCCGTGCAACCACGGTCGCTCGCGCCCGTCAGGAGGCGAGGTCAGGTCACTGCGTCTCCTGGCGCATACCTTTTTGATGCTTTCGTGCCGTTTTGCCAATGCCTACAAGGCTCTAGGAATAGCGCGCTTGGGGATACCTGGTGCGCTTTGAGAGTATATTCCTTCCATGTTCTCCGTACATCCTTTACGAACTCGACTTCTAGTATACGCACACCTTTCGAACACTGTATCGAGTTGTATATCAGCCTTTCGTCACTCCCTAGAGTGTACAGCAATACATCCCTTCGTCGAGTGTCCCACTCTAGTCTAACGCTCTCCGGAAAGCTCTGTCATGGTCTTTGGAAATCAGCTTCTCCGGCTCGCGCGCTACGATGGAATCTGCGTACCTGTCGGATGGAAGCATGTGAAGGTCCTGGAGCTGCGAACTCCACGCCTGACGCCAACTGGCACTAGAGGACTGTTGCTCCTGCGTGCCGATGTGGTATGCAAGGAACCGCATGAGCATCCAGCGGCATTCTTCAGCATACTCGCAGTCCTCGCAGTCTTCGGCACCATCCCGGATGCACAGAACGTCGAGGCCGTCATCCTTGATGAGTTCCGCGCGAACCAAGAGGACTATCGTGAGGTCTTCCGGAGAGAGTTTCTCGCTCGTACCGTCCTCCCGCTTCAAGCCTCTTACGAGGGCCTTCGGATTTAGAGTGCAGCAGTGCGCCAAGCCGAGCAATCGCAGTTCAGGAGTGTGAGTAAGCCGAGCGATGTTGACGACGCCTATGTGATCCAGCGCCGAAAAGTTGGGCGGCCCGGCGAGTACGGCCTGCAAGTCGGTGAGCTGCGATGGCGATGGGTAGAAACAATGGTGTTGCAGGTACGCCAGCGCCCCCTCTACCGCATGGTCTATCTGGTACTTGTGACCCATGCGGATGAGAGACGAGAGGACTTGAAAGTCCGGCCTGTCCGTGACAAACCTGATTAGTCGTCCACCGGAGTCGCGCATATAGCCAGTCATGAGTGGCATCAGCCACAGGGTTACGCATACAGTCAGTGATCGTTCTAGGGCAGCGCATATAACCTGGGGAACTCGCACCGGAGGTCGTTCCCTAATATAATTGATCCCAGAAGACGCCGAATGTCGGTAGGGTGGTCGAACAGCCGAACAACGGGGAAGGAGGTGTAGACGTCACGCTCAGCCTGAGGTTGGGGTAGGGACAGCATGTCCCTAAACACTGGAGAGCATCTCATGAGGGGCGCAGCGTAGACTCGGAACTCGACTTCCTCGGCGACCAAGATGATGTTGCCGTCCTCGAACCAGTAGTCGGCGTCCCGCGTCCGGGTCTCGGCTGAAGGGAGGGAGGAACGCGAGTCCGAGTCGTTGTCCTCCTGGTAGCAAGAATGCTTTCTTGAGACTTTCGACATTCTGCGCCTTGCTCGCTGCTGAGCACGTCCATCAGTACCTCTAGGTTGACGCACCAAATCAACGAGACAGACCTAGACGAAAATCGCACTACGAAAGGAGGTTTGAGGTCGTAGATTATGGTGGTCAAGGGCAGAGATGTACAAGGTGGGTGCAGCACCCTACGTAGTCCCTCCTACTCAAGTAAGTAGTCACCTTCGCTCCCCAGCCCGTTTTGGGAACGGAGACGCCGACCGGGTTCTCCCGAAGTGTGAGGTTGGGCGTTGACTACTACAGCTTGCAAAGGTGTATAGGACGGATCGGTGAGGTATACGGATCTACAGTTTCCGGTGTGCGGGGAAGGTGGCGAGATTCGTTCCATACTAGGTCCTGGCGCATGAGCATGGCTACAAAGGCGTACCCTCGGGAATTTGTACGAGATGTGGACGTCGACATGAGTCAAAGATGAACGCGCAGTTGGTTTGCGCCGTGAATCAATGCCGGTCCGTACGAGTACGCAGCCATGTAGGGCCTGGTATGTGGGACAGCGAGAAGATCTTATACGTGCTATAAAGTACTGCAGATACACGCATACACGCAAAAAGCGCGAGGAGTCAGCTCCGAGGCATGGCACGGAAGTGACTGTATGACTCACCATATAATTCAAGATGAAGCAAGGAACCCGCAAAGAGCGCGCCTGCGGACGTAGGCCCGTACATCGACTTCACCAGAATTCAGGCCTCGGAGGCTCCGGAATGTCAAGGATGGACGGGAGCATGTTCCACATCTCGGAGCGCTCCTCATTCTCCTTGCGGCGGATTTCCATCAAGCATGCGTCACAAAAGGAGGGACCGTCGGTTTTTGAAGCGCAGTCGAACCAAGACGGTCGCTTGGGATCCGCGCTGAACATCCTCGACGGAGATGGCGACTCTGTGAGCTCCAAAATCGCGTCCTGGAAGGCATCGGTGCAGTTGTGATAGTCATAGCATTCGCCCGATGTGTTCCGGAAGATGCGAAGCGCCGTGAGTGCATCGAGCTTGACCAGCTCGGTGCGCGCGAGGAGAACACGGGTGACGTCCTCCGCCGTGAGTCGCTCGCAGACCCCGTCTTCGCGCTGGTGGCCTTTCAAGAGATCTTGAGGGTCTATGGTACAGCATTCGAAGAGGGCTGGGCGGAGGAGAGAGGGCGTGTCCGTGAGTCGCGCGATATTCACCACGCTGATACACCTTTCTGCAATATGGGGGTTTGCCCAATATCGAGCATAAGCGAGGTTCGCTTGAAACGACCAGCCAGAGTAGTTGTCGAGCCACTGTTTCTTGAGAT
>WJSG01019242.1:0-15805 GCA_016618145.1 Sanghuangporus lonicericola
GTTCTGGGTTTGGACTTCGAGTTTGGAGTTCGGCAACCGAACTGAACTTCGGAGTTGAACTTGGCACGTGCAAGGTTCAACTTGGGTTCGTGATTTCCAGAAAGTCCCATCCACCAGGATCCATGTCCGGCGGACAACTCCGGCGGACTGTCCGCCCTTTCGGACCGACTTCCCTGGGCGCTTGTCCCGTCACAGGCTCACGCCACTGCCTGTCACGCACCCCGCTGCCCGCCCTCTGCGCGCCTCTGCGCGCCCTCCGTACGCTTTGTCCCCACCGGTCACCCGCCACTCGCATTGGTGTGGTCAACATGAAGAAAGCTTTGCAGGCCACCGTCCGTCAAAGCGGCCTCCCGCCTATATCTTCCCCGCAGGAGCCGGCTGCTATGCATAACATTCCTCCTTGCCATGAATCCTGTCCTCACTGTGGTTCCCGACCCTCTGATCACACACTACTCAACGTCTTGCGGAGCCTGCGGCAAACCTGTGCGTTGGCGTGTCCATGAAGGCAGTGGTGACGCCATAGAAAAGCGCGGCAAAATCTGCACTTCAGTACGTCTTACTAACCACATCTGACTCCGCTACGTTGCCGCTGACGTCTGCCTTGCAGTGCATCAATGAACGCTGCAGCTACACTGTAACATACACGGATGTGTATGTGTACAACGACGCCAAACGCCTCTTGATGCGGCACATAGCGCGTCTGCAAAATCCACTCGCATATCCCGCCGAGCTCACACTAGCAGGAGCGGTTCTACACCGTGCTCCGGGTCTGCCAGCCCGTGTTCCCTCTCATGTCCCGCTTTCTTGCCAGGCCAACTGTAGCATGGTCTCCAAGGAGGGGCCCCGACCCGGTAACCACACCTGCGCATATCTGCTGTGCAAGCCGTGCTGTACGGCCGCCTCACTTGCTGCTCAGGCTCAGGGTACATTCCGGGTGTACTGCCGCCCGCACAACGCCCCAGGATACGAGGATGAACCTGCTTCAACCTTGTCTAGCACGGGACCTGTAGTCGGCCTCCCGTCCACTGCGTCTCAGGTCCCTCCGCCCTCTGGTCACCTAACCGCCCCGACCGCTGCACGTGCAGCCGCTCTTGCTCAATCAGCTGCCCCTGCGCCTCTCCCTGCTCATCTCAAAACCCGGACAATCCAGCAATTGATCGCCGAGTACGATGCGCAGTACGGTTCCCCCAACCTTCACAAGCAACCGATTCCACCTCCAGTCCAGCCTTCTGCCTCCGCGGCTACAGAAGCAAACGGTCCCCTTGCGTCGACACCATCATCACCCCGTCATCCTCCGACTCAGCGTGCCCCGAAGAAGTCCGGCGCTCCAAAGAAGTCTTCAGGACTTTCCATGCCGATCGATCCTTCTTGGCTGCAGGAGAAGCTTGCCGCATCTTTGCAGCCATCGTCCAGTGCTCGAGATGCGAAGACTGCCACCAATCAGCTCAGTAAGGAGGAGATTACAAAGGTTGTGATTCTCCTGTGGCAGGTGGTACGTCTATTCTTTCGTAGCACCGACTTGGGTTACTCACGGCTGTCTCAGCCAGGAGAGCCTCCCCTCTGTCTAGTCGTCATGGTTCCTACATTCCCCCTTGTCAAACTGCTGGATATTCCGAGCGTTGTCTCTGGCCTCTCGCTCACCGCGAACACTCTGCTTGAGTACCTGGACCCAGAACGCCTGCCAGACCGTTATTGGGTCAGATCTCCGGCCGACACGACCCTCAAGGTCAACTCAACAAGGAGGGTGAACAACATGTCCCCGAGGCTGTTCATGCGGTTGTGCAAGGCGATCACTTCACGCTGGTCTGACGCAGATTGTCCCGGCCTTGAGGAGGAACTGGGCCTCGCGGGCTTTACTCAATCACGCAAGCGTCGACCTGACCGGGCTGTCTCACCACTCCGTAAGGTTCTTCGCTCGGCGCCGGATCATGATGTTGCATCAGCACGTCGAGCGGAGTCCCCCAAGGCTTCAACATCCTGCAGTGCCGTTGCGTCAACGGTGCGTACAGCAGCTTTCAATCTGGCTTCTACCGCTGTAGCTGACATGTGTATCTTTTAGGCTGTAACTCGGATGAGGTCATCTACCGGCGCAACTTCCTTGACCGCAGAACACCCGCAGCGGGACTCCAAATTCTCGACGATGGCTTCACGATCCACGCCGAAGTTTACCGGTGCAGCTGACATGGAAGGCGCTGAGGACTCGGCGCAGGAATGGCCTGGTTCTTTTACAGTACGGCACATCGTCGAGGGCTTCCATGCGATGGATAACGCCAGTAAGGAGCACCGCAGTGGAAAGCTGACGGTAGCCGCCTCTTTCTCCAAGGTTTTTGACCTGCCTTTCAAGAGAGCGACGTTCTACGACAACCAGAAGATCTGGCGGGAAGCCCCGGAGCGCCTTCGAGCGCGGTTCATGCGCTATGACAGCCTGAAGAAGGGCTCCTGGGGTGCCTTCGTCCGAGCCGTCAAGAGATGGGATCCGGAGGCTCCTGATTCGTCGTCTGAAAGTGACAGCGATGGCCCTGCATGGACTCCAGTCTTCGCCGCGGACATTGCAAAGTCTCCCACTCAAGCTCCGGCCACTCATGATGATATCGAGTACATCAACGTGTCCTCCGCCCCAAACTCTCCTCCGCCCCGGATCACCGGTCCTTCTCCCTCGCAGGCACGCACGCCCACGGATCTCAATGTCGGAACCTTGCCATCAATGCCGACCTCTGTTGCAACCGTCTCCTCATTGTCGCTGTCAGCTCCAATCCCCACAGCAGCACCCTACGAGCTCAGCCGAGAGGAGCTCGAGGAGATGGAGGAAGACCCCGATGCGGACGCGCTGTCGGACTCTTCTTCAGAAGATGGTACTCCTGCGCCGCCAGGTGCTGAGCTCTGCCCGTTCTGCGACAAGGCGCTTCCAGATAACCCCTCCAAGACGCTTCGCGACCGGGTAGCTCGTCTGATGGAGTCCTCAGTCCCCAAGCCGAGACGCAAGAATGCCCAGCATCGCACTTACGACTTCCGGCTCTACGACAAGGTCTTTCGGCCGTACTGTGAGGCGCACAAACGCGAGAGACATCTGCAAGATCTGTCCAAGGCTGATGGACACGGTTCCGGGTACCCTGTCCAGGTCGACTTTGAAGCCCTCCCGCAACGCACTGCGCGATTCGTTCCTGCACTGGTCGACCTCATCCGGGAGCCACATGCGGAGCTGCTCTATAGCCAAGTTCGCAAGACTTACAAGCCAAACGCGGATGTTCATACGTCCATGGAGCAGATCTCTAGTGCGACTGCTGGATAGTGAGTGAATTGCAACATTGTTCAACGTTCTTCTCACAAATGTTACGCTTCTACTAGCTACGGCGAGAAGGGTTATGCTGTGCTCCACCTCCTCCTCCTGAAGCTATTCCGGCCTCGGTTCATCGCCAACCCTTCGCTCGTCCATGAGCTCGACGCTGACACCTTCATATCGAAGATCCTTGTCCTGAAGCTTGCCACCGAACTTATCCGCGAGGATCGTCAATGTACTACGGCTGAGGCAATCGAGACGCTCTTCCGCAGTGCCAAGTTTGGCAAGGATGTGTTTCCTTTGGAGGACGAGGACGACATGGACTTTGCTGTGGAGGCGGCGCAACATCTAGCCCGAGACTATGCTGCATTGCTGGGTACGCTCAAGGATGCTGGTCAGTGTGCGCAGTGTGGGACAGGCACTCACCGCGTTCCTTCTTGTGGGCATCCTCCGCGTCCTCGACCTGTCAAGAAGAATCCCAGGATTTCTGCCACACCGTCTGCGTCTCAGCCAAGCACCTCCAAATGCTCTACCGCAGTTTCTGGCCATGAGATCAAGCAGGAGGAGGTCGAAGGAGTGATCCCTCCAGCAGGTTCATCATACTCTGCAAGCTGGGAAGGATTTAAGCTGGTACGGGTAACAGATGATGGTAAGCCGTGCTACCAACTTCTCTCGGACGAGGACAAGTAGGCGAAAATGTGAATGTGCGATACGGTGTTACTTACTTACTAGACTACTTACATCCGACTAATACATGCTATGATTCTGCGCAACTTGGGAACAGCTGAACCGAATGACACCAAATGAATTTTGACATGTGCGCATGATGTCCTCAAGGACATCTGTGTAGGTTGCAGAAGGAGACCTGCTCAGGGGGTTTGTCAACAATTCAAGCTTTGAAGGAGATGGGGCCTTCGCGCGTGTCCAGAACGGGAAATAGACGCAGCACTTTCAATATGTTCCGCCATCATCTCTGCATTTGCACTCCTGCGTCCTGCTCTCGCACTTCACCGCTTCCACATTTTGTGATATACTCTGATCTTCACAATGGCTGCTGCTGCGTCTGCGACACCGCCCGGCTCAAACTAGGCAGCGCAGGACTGCTGACTCCTCCTCAGTTCAAGCCGGAGGCTCTCACTCAACAATTGGAACTCGCCAAGTTGGAGGCTGAGCGCGCTGCTCCAGAGCTTGCAACCAAGTCTGAGGAGTTCGCCAAGTACCGTAGCACTAAGCATGCCGAACTCGTGCAGCTGCAGGCTGCCCACGACTCGCTCGCGCAGATGTACGCGTCCACGGAAAGCTCGTTCAAGGCCCTGCAATCGGCACACACCGCTCAGTTGCACCAGTTCACGCAGGCACTGATGCGCATCCAAGACCTCAAGGGCCAGCTTGCGGAGCAGGAGGCGACGGAGAAGAGGGTGCAGGAGTTTCAGGCTGTCTTGGACAGGTGATGGGCAGCGCGCACCGCTGCACGCTACCACCGTATACGCCGCCTTGTCTCGTCACCACCACACACCTCCACGTCCAGCAGACACCCGCCCGCCGTCCACGGACCCCGACACATTCACCGACACTCGGA
The DNA here is from genome assembly GCA_016618145.1 of Sanghuangporus lonicericola. NCBI lineage: Eukaryota > Fungi > Basidiomycota > Agaricomycetes > Hymenochaetales > Hymenochaetaceae > Sanghuangporus > Sanghuangporus lonicericola. Next base: position 4,857 of record WJSG01019242.1, read on the forward strand.
ATACGACCGCAGTCGTTGGAAGTGTCGTGAACAAGGTCAATGTCGAGCTGATTCAGCACCCATCTCCGCGACGTCAGCCCAGACGGCGCGCCACGCAGAGCGACTTGTCCGCAGCCCCACCGAGGACGTCTCCGACACGCGCGACGCGTTCCGAGCGAGTACGATTCGGTCGGGACAGGCGCGCAGGGCGCCATACCAAGCTCGACTCAAGACCGCCGTTTCTACCTTCCTCCTACCCGTTGTTTCACCTTCATTTCTATTTTCGCACCTCCGGTACACCTCCAGGACCCTTACGCTACGCTTGGTATAGTGCCTACGTACGTGGTAGTTCATACACAATTCGTCCTTTCCCTGACACGCCCTCGTGATCGTGTCTCGCTTAGACTTACTATTAGTGCTCTTACCGTAGCAATGTTTTACCGTGTTCCAGTCGTTTCATCCCGTCCTCCTATCCTCCTCTACAAACTTATCTCGCTACTAAGTCAGCCAAGAAAGTGCGCATGTATATAAAGACCACAACTAGCTAGCATCAACAAGTTTCCGTTCCCCCGTTTTAGACCGCGCAACCGCTAGTTCGACTGCGACTCTCAACTTCCGTCCTCGTCCTCGACTCTCAACTTCATCTCCTCTCGACGTCTCCTCTTGCCTCCTCGACTCACGCTCTCGCACAAGCCAGTGCACGACTGTTTGGGCGCGTTGCAACGCGTTCAATTCCAGGCTACTCTACACACAATCTCGCTACTCCCCTCTCGCTCTATCCCTCTCCTCTCCTCCCCTCACTCTTCCTCTCGACTCCCCGGGTGTACGCCCAGACGGACCATCGCACCTTCGGACCGACGCACACACCCCGTGTTAAGGTCTATCACAGGATGGACCGCGGCGAGTTCCCAGTACCCACTGCACAATGTTACTAAATACTCTGGCTAGTTGAGAAGTACATGACGAGGAATCCGGTACGGCTGATGACCCTTCTCATGAAGACGACGAACGGTCACACGGTTGCGCTGTTTGATCATCTCATCTAGGAAGAAATTGTACCTGTCCGTATCCATCTCCCGAACAATTGCATGATATTTGCAGAACCAGGCGTTGATCTGCTCGGCCGCTGACGAGTTGAAGCGCCATTTTCCGTCCGCTGTGCGAAGCTCCGGCCAGATGTACGGATTGCAGTGAGTCCCGCATTCGATATCCGACTCCTTGGGCTTGCATTTGAAGTGGAAAACGTCGACCGGAAGCGCGATGTGGGCGAAATGCTCCCGCATATCTTTGCTGCTGTTGTTGAGGAGAGCCCACACACGGCAGTTCGAGTCATGCCAGTTGACACCTGGAACTGACTTCTTGGTCGGAAAGAGACGACACCAGAAATGCTAGAAAGGTTTCAGCTCAGTGAAATGCGGCCAATGGCAGCGGGAATAGACTCACAAGCACACCGTTGACCGCCTCGGAACCGAAGAAGGTAGCACGTCCGAGGACGACACCACAGGAGGCAACGCACAGCTCCTCGTTGTGGGTTTGCCGACGCCCCAGCAGTGCCTTGATGCGACGATTGCCTTCTGGAGATTTTTCCTCACATTCAACTTCTCCTTCGAGGAGGTTATCGGCGATCTCTTCCAAATCCGCGTCTGCAGAGAGGCTAGGCAAGGTGGTGTCGGAACCGGTGCTCAGAGACAGGTTGGACAGGACTGATGGTGTCTCGGGAGCGACATTGTGGCCCTGAGATTCGTTCAGCCGTTCAAGACGAGCTCGGAGCTGGAACATAGCCTTTGACTTGAGCTGGTAATGCTCTTCGACGGAACGGTGCGATGGGAGTGGACATGTCTTGAAGCCATCCTCCGCGCTCTCAGCACACTCAACGACGGAGCACTCTTTCTCCTTGAATGCATGCGTAGCGCAATAACTGGCCCCTTTCGTGCGGACGATTGGCTCCTTGCAGTCATGAACACCGCAGCATGGGTGTCTGATAGTGACACCGTCGGTAACAACAGATCGCAGTGCAACTAAGAGAAGACAATTCAGTCAACTGCTCGTACTGCATAGTCAATGTGGACGTACCATACTGTCCGTCATCATCTTGATGCACCCAGCAGCACAGATCACATGCATGGGACCATTCTTCCTGCCCCGGCCCAACCATCTGTTGGTTGCGAGCTTGCAGAGCGGGCCTCAGACGCTCCATGTGACTCGGAGCGTTATGTGCAAGCTCCAGTGTGGCACTGAGTTCTTCGTACTCTCGCAGGAGCGCATATGTGAAGAATGCCTCCCAAGCGCGCGCCGTCGTAAGCTGGTCGTGCAACTTGAAGTCAGGGGGAAATAGATTGGCAATTGCCTCGGGACGAGTCGTCGCATTATAGATCTCCGCGTTGTTAGTAGCATAGGGACGGACACGAGTGCCATATACTCATGGGTAACCACGGTGGGAGCCGTGCCGGTACCCACGAGTGACGCATCCGTGGGTATGGGTATCTTTTTCCCACGGGTATTGAACGAGTGCAGGTCCCAGTTGCCAGGTAAACAGGTAAACCCGTGGGTAGAACAGATGCAGCACACAACAGATGGAGCATGATTGCGGAGCAAGAAATATGATATAAGAAAGGACCATACAAGCTACAACTACTCTACAGTAATAGCGTTATCCCCACTAGCACCTGCTGCCACCCCAGCGGTCGCGCGAGACGCCTTGTCAGTGAACTTCTGAACAATCTTGCCCTCTGGTACGAGGCCAGGGACGCCCATCCATGCGCTAAGAACCGTGGCTGCGCGCGTTGACTCGTCCGAAAGATTGTGGCGTAGTTTTGAGACCGTGAGACCTCCACGGGAGAAGGAACGCTCGGCATCGACCGAGGTAGCTGACGACACAGACAAAGTCAGCAGAGCATGTGGGGTAAATTGAAAGCAGCGTACCAGGCGTAGACAATATGTCCAGGGCCATACGAGCGAGCGGATTGTGCTCGCTATCGAGACTGTGCCAGTGTTGAATAGGATTCGTGATGCCGGGGATGGGCGGAGATATCAGGTACTCCTCGAGCGCATCAACAGTGCCCGAGGAGTAGTCATCGTCGAGCACTGCGAAGAGCCCCATCTGATTGCATGGATGCGTGAGCGGGGCACATGAACTGCGTGAGAACGCACTTACCTTGGGGTTCTCAGATGCTCCTGCCGCCGTGGGGACAGGTTTGTACCGCAGCCATTCTTCACGCAGCAGAGCGACGGCGGTATCAATCCAGTCTTCGGGCCAGTTCTGCCGCTTGAAGTAAGACATCTTATGGCGCGGGTGGAGCACTGCAAGGGATGAGAGTAAACATGATTAGCACAGCGGTCATGCGATGACGGAGCATATCAGAATCATGTCAGAATCACTTACGTATTGCGCACCGGTATAGAATCGACTCGTCTGTCTTCTGATAGTACTTGTTGAGGACTGATTGGGCGAGGGAGGCAGCGACTTGCACGGCGGGGTGGAGGGCGGCATTGGAGGACGCGTCTGCAAGCATGCTCTCGAGAAGGTCAATCACCGGGATGACATCGTGCAGGAGTGGCCTGGAATGCGCCGACATGCGTTCCGTGGCCTCCAAGAAGTACTGGTTGAAGCACCAACATGAGCATGAAGAACACAGCGTGTTATCAAGGATTCAAGCGGTACTCACTGCGAGGATCCCCTCAAGCTGCTTCAGGATCTTCCACTCTTCCGCTGAGAGCTTGAAGCGAAGGAGGCGAGGGCCCCGTGAGGTGTTGTGAGCAGCCTTGGTTACGAGGTCATTGAGGGCTGGTTCGAGGTCGATGGTACGGCGGCTTGTCATGGCGACGCTGTTCCACCGGGTCGGGACTGAGCGGACGACGCTGCGGGACTTGATGTTGTGCTTCTCGCATAGCCCGTCGAGGTCTTCCCGAAGGGTGGGGCTGTGGAAGATTTTCTTCGTGAGGGAGTGAACCTGGTGACCAGAACGTGTCTCATGAGTTGATTGGGCGTCGGACTAGACAACGACCGAACGTACCTTGGAGAGAGTCTTCTGCGCAAATAAGCGGTCATGGTCAGCAAGATCTACAGCGGCGACGAGGTCGTTGATCTCCGCGGTGTCGCTGGCCTCACGGTCTGCGTCGAGCTCTTGATCGTCGACGTCACCGGCTGTCTCTCCGTCGCGAGAGTCGTCTCCGTCGTTGCCATCACCATCGCCCTCTTCATCATCGTCATCATCGTCCTCGTCCTCGTCATCCTCGTCTTCGTCCTCGTCCTCGTCCTCGCCCTCATCGTCGGACTGTTCACCCGGGGTCACGGGGGTGCTGTGTCCCTTGCCTGTGGCTTTCTTCTTCTTCTTGGGCTTCATAAAAGGCTCCAGCATCGCCTAGAAGGCGTCAGCTCTAGGGTGCATGTAAGAGATAGATATCAGCAAGCGTACCTTTACGCAGAGGTTCATCACGTGGCATAGGCAGCGCACGCGTGTCCTCGGACCGCAACGACCTTTGAGGCGGCGGCTGAGCGACTGGACCATGGTGTCGTTGTTCGATGCATTATCCGCTGTCTGGCCGTAGATCTGCATGTGAGTGCTGTGATCAGTGGAGTGCACATCGCGACGATCGTGTCAATGTACCTTGTCTGCGATTCCGAAGGAATCCAGGCACCCATGCATCTTCTCGGCCAGATATCGGCCCGTGTGTCCCTTGCGAAGTCTGGGAGCATATACATGTATGAGTCAGCTGCACACATCGTCAAGGCGAAGGGTGACTCACCGCACAAAATCGAGGAGGAAGGTTATGATCTGCCCAGAACTTTCGAAGACGACTACTACGCCCAGATAGGACACGACGTTTGGGGCGGTCCAACCGTCGAACGCAATGTGGATGACACCGCGCTGACCCTGCAGGTACTTAGTGACGTCGGCCTTGGAGACATTGAAAGCCTCTTTGACATCGCGAGAGACCGTCTTCGCAGAGGGGATCTCCACCTTAGTGTACAGCATCTTCAGCATGGCTTGAAGGGGTGGGTCCTCGACGATCGCGAACGGGCGATAGCATGTTGAAACCCAGACAGTGGTGAGGAAGCGGAAGCGGGCTTTGTTGTATGAGGCTCCAGAAGCGAAGTCGGCGATGGAGGACTGGTCGGCGGCCGGCTGTGGGTCACAGACATCTATGTGGTCGTTCAGGTTACTGGTCGACGAGTCAGTCCGTGCGCGCGTGACATATTCAGCCGGGTGCCTGTGGAGGAAAAGGGTCAGCAGTTTCGGAGACAGAGTATGGCATAAGTACTCACTTGCGGCACCAGAACCTGTACTTAACCTTCCCGTCCTCATACACGATCTCCGGGGGCATGTCGAAATGGCCGTAGCATAGGGACCTCCATGTGTCGATTTGTTCCTCTGCAACTCGCGCGTAATAAGTACCAGGACGACGATGAATCAAAGAGTCAGAAGTACGCACCGAGTACCTGTTCTGGTGTCTTCTCGGCAGTCTTCCACCGCTCGTCGAAGGTACGAGGCTTCTTGACGGCTGGCCCTGGGTTTGCAGTTAGCCCGGACGTGGCCGTGGCCATGTCCGGGGCCTCGTCGTGTGCTGGAGACTCCGATGAGGCAGCTGCCCGTTTGCGCTTGTTGTTACGCCGCCCCATAGCGGAGGTTGCTGGAGTATGAGGAGCGGAGAATGCACGGATGGCGTCGAGGATAACGAGGGAGATAGCAGGGCGACCTGGGGCCTAGGCATGCTCGTAGTATGCTTATATACTCCGGGTGATGCAAGCGGCAAGTCCAGCGAAGAGTGAAGGAATGCATGAAAAGAATCTATGACGATGGCGGCGGTAAGTCGAGGGGCCTGAGGCGAGAACCAGCGCAACACTGTCTAAGTCTGCAGCGCCGTCCCAGCCATGCCACGTGTCCGTCGGCCTTCTCGGTGAGTCTCATATTGACTTACGCATGTTCACACTCGCTGACCCAACGGTCGTTTCACTTCTCTGGACATCCTCGTATCCTCTCTGGGCGCGCCTGATGCGAAACCCTGACCTTCTTTACTCTGTTTGCACTTGCATGCACGAATGCAAGCTCTTCACGGCTGCATCTCCCTGTTCACGGTAAGTACCAGGCATCAGGTGCATGGTGCAATGTGCTTACTTGGACACCCCGCGCAGCTCGTACATATCTACTCCAGTATACGGCATGATTGTGCTAGGGCCGCTGGTCTCGGATCGTAATCCATGGCATGGACGACTGGAGCGGCATGGTGGCGGGATGAGTCGCAAGGGTTTAAGGGCGGGAGGAGTACGGACCCCGAGGAGTCAACGACGCCCTCTTGCTACAGAAGCGGTGGACCCTGGGAGGTATAAACCGGGCTCTCAGATCACTCAAAGGTGAGTTCATCTGCGTCCTACCTCCCTGCTCTTGTCTAACATGTCTCAATCACAGACAGACACTCCGACTCTATTCCTGGAGTCACTCGACTCGTTTCCCACTGCCCTCCGCACACTCCTCGCAAGTGTCGCGCATGTTCTTCGAGGAGACCGAACCCCCGACCCGACATCGTGCATCTCGTCAACCACCTCATCCGTGAATTCCGGGAAATCCCAGGCTTCCTCGGCCTTCCGTCTGCTACCCAGGCTTCGATCGTAGCCCACGTTCTTCAATATGCGATCGTAAGTTTTGTGCGTCGCTGTCAATGCCCCAAGACTAATTCATTGGCCTTCCGTACCACAGATGCTTGCCCGCCTTCACTCCCCGCGGCCCATCCTTTCTGCATTGAGTGCCGAGCGCACCATGAGCATCGGCTCCCGCATCGTGTCTGTAGCAGAGCGTCCCGTCACCGACGCGTGGTCATTACCCTCAGGTGTCGTCGTGCATGTCAGTAGTGTTACATTTATCGACGGTACTCGTCTTGTATTTCCCACCCCTCAGCCTTCCCCTCCCGTGCATAGAGTCGATCTCAGGGTAGTCGCTGAGATAGATGACGTTGACTCCGACGATGATGTTCCCGATCTAGTAGACTTGTGAGACTGTAGTGCGTCCCTGCCTCAATACATGTCCTTTGTCTGCTGGCACATCTGTTGCATAACCTATGGGTACTCATGTGAGTACCCCTGAGTACCCTTGGGTCTCATCTACTCATGAATACTCGTTATCCGTGGGTTCTGCACCCGCGAGTATGGGTCATCCGTGGGAATAAACCCGTGCGGCTACGAGTTCACCCCTTGTATTTTGAGGACCCGCGGGTTACGACTACGGGTGTATCCGCGGGTCAGTCGTGTCCGTCCCTATAGTAGCAGATGTCCTGGCGATGATGGTACGTCAGCGAGGAAATAAGATGATACTAGCTTGACGCATACCAAGCAAAGACTAAGTTGTTGGTGATATCTTCGCATACTTGCCGCGATACAAAGAAGTGCTGACCGACTTGGATAAAGGGCGGGATGGAGCTGTAGTAGGTCCGGGTCGAAGCTTGATTATGGACGAAGTAGTTGTGATAATAGCGAGTCTTGCATCCTAAGCAAGCATGTGAGCAGTCACATATGCGTGTTGTATCACACCAGACTTACCGCGGCAATACAAGGACGTGGCCTGAGCCGGAACAGGGCCGAGGTCACTAGTGAAGACAAGTGCTTCATGAGACATGGGCTCAGTGAGCACCGCTGCCTTCACGTCGTAGCCGCCGTCAGCCAGCCTGGTGCGCTTCTTGTTGCACCTCGAGTCCAGACATACTCGCCTGGGAGGACGAAGATTGTAGAATCCTGAGTAGATGTAAGCACAACGAGCGGCGAGTTACAATAGAGACGTACTGAGACCATGCGCGAAACCATACTTGAGAAACAGCGGCGCAAGAGCATGCGCTCGGTGTTCCTCAAGTTCTCCGCTGATCTCATTGCTCCACGCAGCATGCTGCAAAACATCCCAGAGGCGCTTCGTGTCGTCGTCGGTCAGAGAGAAAATGTCCCGGAAGAAATCGTGTATCTTGGCCGGTAAGGTCGGTGGCAGGGTGGTTAAACCGGGGAGCTGTACGGTAGCTATTTCGTCGCGAAGCCATGTAACCAGATCACCGAAGGTGATCAGGTCCTTGTACGTCAGTAACCTAGCCAAGTCAGGCGTAGTACGAAGGATGTCGCCGAGCTCGAAGAGGTTCATGATGGTGGTGGTTCGAAGCAGTGGGTGGCACGAACCAGCAGGGTAGCGCATATATATACTCGATGAAGGAGAGTGGCGTGGGCCATGGCGGCGGTGGGGGTCAACGCGCAGAGGAGGCGGGGAGGCGCGACCAGTCACAGAAGGGGCGCGACCAGTCACCGTGACATGGATGTGACATGATCGCATTGGCCAGACTCTTTTGTCCGGCGGACAGTCCGCCGGACAAAGTTCCTGGTCGCTGAGACGTTCTCGTGATTTTGGTTTCGCGCGGGCGTCTCTACTTCCGCTTGTGATTTCGCTCGCGCCTCCTCGACTTCTCGACTCCGCACCACGACTTCGCCCTATACGACACGGTCACTATGCTGCGCGGCTGATCGAAGCCTCCGGTACGCACCGCCGTTAGATCCGCGACGCCTCGCAGCGCGTGTAAGGCATCTAAGCCTTACTAAGTAATCTCATCAATGCACAAATGTATACCGCTTTATAGTCCCTAGTAGATAGTAACAAACTGTATCTAATACTGGTAAGCGCGCACCATTATGTTGCGCGCTCCGACGTGGCGAGAGCTCAGCCTTTCACCACGTCCACCAGAGTACAACGCACTTCTCCAATATAGAGATTGGTGCAGCGTACTTGGGACAGGGTGAACTAAGGCTACCTCAAGATTCTTATACTTTTTTACGCTCCTCCACAACACGTGGACTTCTATAGGAGTAGTGCTACGTCACAACAGTCAACATGGCACCTTCTGGCGACCAATCGCCACCCATTCTTCAAACCACGACTGCTTCCTCGGCTTCTCAAGAAACGGCAATACCCCCGGCATCTCGACCCAGCACACGGACGACTACCCCGACATCACTAGCTATGTTACAGCAAGGCGGCGCTTCGTCATCACGACGTCGCGTCTCTGCTTTTAATACTCCCCTCGGATTTCAAGCCACTTCGACTCCGTATGTCGGCTCATCTAGGAGCCGTTTCGCGGACTCGGGCGACCACTCTCTGAACTTTCCTGGCGCGTTTTCTCAATACGACGTCGAACATTCGGCCGCTCAGCTGGGACCCTTCGTTACCGACCGACGTAGCCGAGGACGGTCATCACGGTCACCTATACCACGTCAGGATCAAACATACGACGAAGAACAGGAATCGGGGCAGGTGATGGTATCGCAAGCGGCGGCAACTGACTTGCTTCATGGCATGCTCGAACAGTACCAACACCTCGCTACTGGCGAAAACCCCGAAGTAGAATCACGATTCCTGGACCGGATCGACGACTTCGCTCGGATGTACAATCTGAGAGTCGACCGCCAAGCGATCATGGCAGAACGCGCCGAGCGAAGGCAAGTAGATTCGACTCATGACGAGACGGAGTCGATTATCACTCCAGGAGCCTCGCAATATCAGGCACACGACGCGTCTGTCGAGTCTCAGGCAACGCAACACCGCGGCGATGATGAGGACGAACAAGACGTTGAAGAGCTCGTAGGAGTCAGCGGTTTGCTGCGTTCCACTGACAACATGTTGGACGNGCTCGTAGGAGTCAGCGGTTTGCTGCGTTCCACTGACAACATGTTGGACGTGAGCAGATACCGCCGTTTGGCTCAAGCAGGACTGCTGTCGCAAGATCACACGACTCCCTCATCACCGATTCACCGAGGGCCGTTACCCGAACGGCCAGCTCCTCCGCCTGCAGCGTCACACTTGCTTCCACCGTACGTGGAACCGTTGGACGCGCCAGTACCGCAATACCCTGTGAGCTTACCATTTCCGTCTCGACCGTCACCACCGCACCACCGGACACGTCACCGACTGAATCCGGCCCCACGATGATTCCGTTACCCTCGTCAGTCAACAGTCAACGGACAATCAGCCGATCGCAATCGCGGCCACTGCCAATACCGAACCGATCTATGATGTCTTCATCGGCTTCCGCGTCACGGCAAAGACCGCCGAGCGGAGTCAGTTACCACCCCGCGATGGCTCCTCAATCCGTCCAGCAGCATCGGGATCAACCGACGGGACCTCTAGTCAATCCAGCAGCATCCAGACCCCGCGTGAGCTTCTTACCCGATGCAGGCGGTTCGATAGCGTCAACCACGACGCAGCCGTCCTACTTACAACCATCAGTACCACCGCGACGGCCACCGTCTCCGCAAGGACCTTGACAAATGCCGAGACCGTCCCTTCGACCGACTGCACAACATCACGGATATACTACGTATGCGCAGGCACAGTACGTGCCTCCAACGTCTGGCCCCGTACCATCGGTCTCCCAGGCGATGCCGACCTACCCATCGGCCTCGACGTATCAATACCAGACACGGCAGCCTAGAGCTGTACCTGCAGCGACTTCATACGCGCCTCCAGCACCGACGACTACCGGTCATTACCAGCCGCTGGTGAATCAACTGAGTGCATCTACGCACCCGGCCCCGATGCCACCTGCGGCCGTTCCCAACCAGTATCACCCCGCGGCACCGCCGATTAGTCTCTGGGACAGTATCGGCCTCGCGAACATCCTAAGGATGATAGACGAAGAAGTTGGCCAGCCACCTACGGGATCCATCCCAGATTACCTGAGGTATGCTAAGCTATCTTCGCCGCCAACGTACGACGGCAAAGACGACGATTCAGAGTTCAACATGTGGCTCAGCAAGGTCTTGACCTATTGTCGACGCCTGCATATAACTGGACCGGACTTGGAGCCCGACCGACTCGATGTACTTAGAGGCGCCTTGTCAGGTGAAGCCGCGTCTTGGTTCTACCAGAATGTAGTATCTACACTACGAACTCAGACCTACTGGACGTTCGAGTCCGTAGTGGCGTCACTGTATAAGCGATTCGTCCTCACCG
>WJSG01019270.1:0-11151 GCA_016618145.1 Sanghuangporus lonicericola
AAGTAAGTCACGGCTAGTAAGTAGTAAGTAGTAGCAAGTAAGTACTTAGGTAGCCTGACTCCTGAGCACTAGGTTCGAGGCAACGGTAACAGTATGCTAATTATACAGACCATAAAGAATTAAAGTCAGAGTCCAGCCTTGTCAAGGTCTCGCATGATGGTCTTTGGAATGCAATGGCAGCTTGCTTACCGTTGAGACCTGTACGGTAAGCATCTATAAACCTTTGAGAGCGCGTAGCAAAGCGTCGCATCTGGAAAATCTTTACAGAGGCCAAGGAGTTCGTGATGTTCTGCTCAAGTGCAGCTGGCCCCTTCGAGGGTGGTTTGACACAGTACTTGCACTTTGCAGTGCCCCAACACTGCTCAATAGGGTTAAGCTCACAGTGGAATTTTGGGAGGAGAGGAACCTTGTATCCTCAAGCACGGTATGCGGCTTCTAGAAGAGATTCGACATTGGTGAAGTCCAGTTCATTGAAGAGCATATGGCGGCAGCAGCAGCGAGTGGCATCTTTTGGGCATTTGAAGCCTTTGCACTCTGCGCGAACCTTTGACATGTCACCGTAGCCCCGTTCCTGAAGAATGCAAGCCATGCCCTTGAACTTCCCGGGATGTTGCGGATGGTCAGGAGGAAAATAGAGGTCCTGAGGGCGGCCATCAGAGAACCGTGCACCGTGCATATGGACCTTGACCTTCCGTGTCGTGCCGTCCAACGCATAGACTGGCTGACCGGATGTGTCCCACATGGTCACCTCAACACCCCAGTTTGAGCCTTCCTTGCCAGGAATGTTCTTGGGCATATGGCGAGCGGAGAGGGCATCGTCAGCACGTTTGGTATGAGTCTTCGCATTGTCGTATACAACAGTGTGGTCCTTGTCGGGATACTGGTTGAGAATGTCCATGATCTCCTTTGCTTGGCTGAGAACACCCTCTGAGTCGAAGTACCCCTCTCGTGTGCTTCCTGGCTTCAGGAGAACACAGGCAATTTGCGTTCCGAGTCCCTCCTTTGAGCGGAGCCAACCATGATCTGGAGAGAAGACATCTGCGCCCATCAGCGAGGCACCATCACCCTTCCTATAGGGCTTTGGGCTCTCCGACTTGTGCCACCAGACCTTCTTCCTTCAATCGTTCTCGTAGAAGATCGACTTGTCATGGAACCAGACCGTCTGCACCCGCCCTGTGACAGAACCAAGCTCTGTGCCATCCTCCGACCAGTTTTGCATCCTTGTCTCGAGCTCGTTCCATGCAGGGATGAAGGTCTCTTGACGGTACTTCTGCATGTCCTCCCGCTCATGACCATCTGTGTACTGACCCTTCAGCTCTATCTGCCACCGATAGCCCATCAACTTCATCCATCTCTGCGCAGTGACGACAGAGATCGTCTTCTTGAGACTCCACTGCTTCTTTACGTCGTCCTGATCGAGATAATGGACAACATTGAGCATGTGCACGTACTTTCCAAGCAACTGGAGGTGCAGATGGATCTCCTGAGGGAGACCCTTGTCGTCAAGGCGGGGATGGGTCCACTTGCCATATGGGTTGGACGGCAAGGTGCGCTTCTGGATGTACGCTCGACCCCACTTCCGAAGACAGCGGGCCCAGAAGGAGGTCTCCGCGGAGTAGTGTTCTGCCGCTTCCACAGACGCATTCATCCAATGGAACTCGTGTGTGGGATCAGGGGAGTGGAGTACTAGTACATGATAGCGATATACATTGAGGAACCCTTGAATACCGCAAATGCGCTCGAGTTCGAAGCTAGAAATGTCTGGGTCCTTGTGCCCACAACCACTCTTCTCTCTTGTGCTTGCAGACCCTCCACGTGGCGGCTTGAGATGGAGCTCGAGGGCAGCGAGAGCAGCATCAACGTCCGTGAGGGACGGAGGCTTTTTAAGCTGCAGGGCGGCAATGCGCTCAGCACGGGCTTGCCGACGCTCTTCAAATGACTGAGGCGTGTTGGTTTGAGCAGGCGGAATGTCCGTAAGGAGGGCGGGAGACGTGCCATCGAATAAGGGAGTGATGTTGGCGGAGGTTGGCGGCGGGGCAACAACATCATTGTTGTCTGATGGTGGGTCCTCGAAATCCGACTCCGACTCCGAATCGTTATCAGACTCAGAGTCAGAGAACAGCGCCATATTGGGGTCCCAGTTCTCGAAAATTAGATCGTCCAGTCGCAGCATGTTATGATGGTGCAGCGACTCCGAGTCTTCATCATCGGGATCATCAATGGCATGTGCGTCTGTAAAAATTGAAGACTGTGCGTCGAAGTAGAAATATTCACCGTCACTGGGAGCGGATGACGGTGCGAGTGTGAATTGCGGAAGTGCAGGACTCGAACTGGGAGGAGCACTGCTGCATGTCGGGGATGATGAGCTCAGCTCAGCCACGGAGTATGGCTGTGAGAAGGCAAGCGAGCAGTCAAAGTCTGAGCTGTTGTTGTATATCGGACCCGCCGGGGCAGCGAGACCGGGAAGAGGTGCGTGCCGCAGAGCTGAGTCTCCAAGCCGGGGCTGCTTGGAAGGTGAAGCAGCCAGACTAGATGACAGAGAAAGTGGTCTCTATATATTAATGTGAGCTAGGCACATGAGAGATGATGTTCACTTACATTCTCCTTGTCATCCGTGTCTCCGGTATTAGACTGCTCAGCCTTCCTCTTCTGTGCCCAAGGGTTGTGCTCTCCCAGGTTCTTGAGAAGCCGCCCTCCTTTCCTGGGAGGCATGGCAGCCACCCGCAAGGCCACCACCCAGCAGGAAACCGGCCGGGCTCTTCCTCAGTGGTCGCGACAGACAAAGACAGTTAGAAGGCGCCGCACTGGGTATTTCTGATCGCATTTTACCAGTGGTTACCAAAATTGGACTTTAGCACTCACTTCCGCAATCTCCCAAAACTAACTCGTCTCTCCAGGGGCTGCAATCCAAAAATCGACTCGTGCTGAATTGTTTGTATAGACAGTCTCTACAACTTGGCGCGGACATTTTTCGATACAGGGGGTCGTAGAGATCAAGTAAATTTTACAAGACGATTGTCACGGTTTGTAACGCTCGCGCACGTGGCAGTGGCAGCCCGTGCATGAAGCCAAGAGGGTGGCACCGGAGAAGTCCGAGACCGTGGGTACTGGGCATCTAAGGGGGGGAGGGGGGTCTGCGGGGTCTTAATTCACTTTTGGCACTCCATCTGAGGCGCCCAGTCCTTATGTCGCGACGACCACTTGGGTAGCCCAATATACGCTTTTGTCGTCTTTCCAGCATGAACTCTGTCTGCGGATCCCTCAATGATGATGCCTGGTTGCCAGCTCTGCGTCGCGGGGCCATGGGGCTTGGTCTTTCTCCCATCTCCTCCGCTTGCTTCACACAGAATGACAAAGAAGTCGTCGTTTCCGGTTCCGGGAGCCAAACCGGTAAGTGCTGTGGTTAGAGCAGATTGTTCGCAGACTTACAGGATTCTAGCCGACTGAAGACGACACAAAATATTGCGACAAATGCCAGAAGGATATCAATATCGGTACAGGTGGAGATGGCAACTGGAAGATCCACCTCAAGAGCAAGTCACACCTTCAAGCCATAGTCACTGCACAGACCGGAAGGCTCACAATGTTCTTCAAGAAAGCAATCACTTCTCCCGTCTCTGGATCTAGCCGTGTCCCTGGCCCCTCCACTCTTGCCTGCAACAGAGTAGACTCAGTAGAGTCGTCCCGTGCACCGGCATCGCTCGAGATTGCAGCAGCAGAGCAACCTGCAACAGATCGTACGTCTATCTTCTGTTGTGTATCATTACAGCTAAGCCAACGAGACTGCCTTGCAGGTCGGTGCCCCGTTTCGGACGAACTACACGATCTGCAGGCACTCATTGCAACGCTGCCGTCTCAGCCTGTCAGCAACACAGGTGCTGCCCTTTACGAGTTCCCGGCACACCCAATATATGTCGACAGTGGGGACTACGAGTCAGAATGGCAATACATCGATGTGACTCTCAATAACGCCCTCGGATATGGGATCACGGTGGCCGAGCTTGCAGGGAGGATTCAGCAGGGTGCCCTCGGCCTTGTCGGTCTCTGCAGTTGGCTCGAGACCGTGCTCGCCTGGCCTCACGTCTCTCTCGCACTGCTAGAAGGGAAGCTCTTGCGTCTCCGCGAGGCACTGCTCCTATGGTATGCCGCTGATGCACTGTTTTCAAATTACGCTGACACCGAGCTTACTAGCGGCGCTCGCGACTCGACATCTCATCCAAACTCAGTCACAGGACCTACTAGATTGCCGGCAGAGAGCTCCGAGTCCTGGCGGCCTCCTTCCTCTGTCCCGTCGCCTCCGAGCGCTGTATACATTGATCTCACAGACGATCATGCTGGGCAGACTGACTACGGCATGGAATCCATGTTCCCCGGGTCCTCGAGTTTCCCTGCATGCTCCCCGGGCCACGACCTCCCTCCTCTGCTACCGCAGACGATGTCAATTGCGGAAGTGCCAATGGATTTGCGCGCCCAGGCACGGCAACCAGCCACGCCGAAGCCATGTCCGGGCTATGAGCTAGACGTTCCTGACGGCTGTTCTCCGTACGCCGCATATCCTTTTGGCCTGCATGCACAGCAGATGCTTCCCTGGGACATCAGCATCAGCTCATGCGGCGTTGTGTACCTTCGTTCCAAGACGTGCACCGAGACCGGAGTACCGTCTCGCTCCAGTGTAGACGACATCAATCCCTGCCGCAATTGCACACAGCTCGGAAGCAGCCATGCCCTTACCGGCATCGTTGACCGCATGTGCAATGGTATCAGCGAGAACACGCCACATCCATATCTTCCCTTCGCATCTCTCGGGGAACTCCTCCAGCGCAAGAACACCCAGATCGATCGCCTTCGTTTTGAAAACCTCAATATGGCACGCACTTTGCTCACTCGTGCCCGGACGATCAATGGTTACAAGCGGTTCGTTCGTGCTGTGGCATCGTCAGATCTCCATACCCGCGTCCACAAGGTGGTGTCTGTCGCACGCAGCAATTCGATGAGCGTCCATGCCATCGTCGCTCGTCTTGACCAGGCGAATGTGCGCGTGTACTCGTCGAGGTCATACGACGAGATCGACTACCAGTGTTTGTACCTACTGTGGAAGCTGGGTGGACAGAGGGCCGCGGACTTGGGGTCGCGTGCCCTCGGGCTTCCCTCCCTCTCGGCGACACGCTGCCAGTTTACGTCGAGTCCCATCATTGCGTCTGCAACCTTCCCGACAGTCGAAGAAATGATGGAGAACTTAAAGATCATCCTGCCGCTTTCGTCTCTGGCCGACCTGAACGCTGCCTATGTTATTGAGGTCGACAAGTTGAAGACAGAGAAACGTTTCCGGTGGGATCCATGGACCAACATGATTTTGGGTGTGTGTCGAGAGCATGGCCACCTCTGTTCCCTGGAGTTCCGCAGCGTAGATGAGATTCGAGTGTTGAGTGAATTGCTATGCACCAAAGAGGTCCATGCGGCGACCGAGGTGAGTAGAATTCATGAGATCTCATTTCATTGTCTTACTTAGAACCGCTACAGGCCACTGTTATAGCAATCTCTTGTCTCTCCGATAACCACCACGAATACTGCGCTCTACCTTTTGTCATCTCTGGAACATGCAAAGCGGAGGATGCAATCGCTCATGCCATCCTTCTAGACTGTGCAATTGAGGCCGTCCGGAGGCATCTGAGTTCTCGCGGAAGGCTCTATTGCATCGCCTCAGATGGCGAATCACGGCGCGGGAAGGCCCTTGGACAGCTCACGATGTGTCGCGAACTCGACAGCACTTCCTCGATATACTCTCTCATTCATCCGCTTCCCCTCTTCAACTGTCTTGTCGGGGCGGATGATCTCACCTGCGACAAGGACTGGAGACATGTCCTCAAACGCTTCCGGAACACTCTCGTCCGCTCGGCTCCTCTCCGAGTGAATGGAGGGACTCTCACGCATCCACTTATCAAGCGGCATCTCATGGATGGCTTGAACATGAAGTCCCACACTGCCGACTCTCTCCTCTCCCCAAATGACCCGCAAGATGTGGTCTTGTCTTTCCGGCTGCTCAATGTGATTGCCTCGCTTCCCGCCGACGCACCTTCGGATTCCACCCCAATCTACCAGCGTGCTCGGCAAAGTCTTGCACTGCTAGGCCGACTATATTCTCGCCTGCTCAAGTGCTACACCGACATAACATCCTCCCTCCAAGACCAGCTAGAGCAGCTGGGTGCTGTGGCGCACTTGCTCATGGCGCTCTACAAGGAAGACCGCGGCGGCTTCATCCCCGCAATCTTGTATCTCGACGCGCAGATCATGATCAAGAACGTGTACATGTGTACAGCAAAGATCATCGTGGTCAGACCCGACGGACGTCTGTGGATCATACAACTAGGGACAGACGGCCTCGAGACGGTCTTCGGGATCGTCCGTACCATGATCGGGTCGGATTCGAACGTGGACCAGCTTCAGCTGTCCAACCGGGTCAGCGGCGCAACCCAGTGTTCGAGGATCCTGCACGAGCACCCTGAATGGGACCGGGGACCCCGCCGGCTGGCTGTCCCCTGTCTGCAAGGCCAGGGAGACAATGTCTCTCCCACTACAGATCATGTCAACACCGCTTCGTGGGTGGGAGATGTCTCGGTCGCAGATGTTGTCCTGCAGACTTGTTGGTACCGTGGCCGCAAGCTCGCTGAGGCCGACTTGGAGGAGTTCGGGATCTCTCTGGAGGGCCTGTCACCTGGTCAGTCGGATGGCACAGGATCATATGATGTCCTCCATCCATTTGGAGATGGCAAGATTGTCTATCTCAGCGGTCTGCGGCCGGAGGATGTAGCCGAGGAAGAGCTTGTAGCTTTGGTTGACCAACAGGCTGCTGTGCCCGACTCTGGAGCTACTACATCTGCTCTCCGGGATGTGTCATCCGATGTCCACCTCCAGCCGGATATCGAAGACCTCACGAGCGAGGAGGAAGTCCGCAGCCGCCGTGATCCGTCACAGAAGGTCGACGCTTGGCTGCCAATTGACTCCGTTCCGGGGGCGACTAAGCAACACAAGGCCTCCTTCCTCCGACTCCTCACGGAATCCCCTGAGTCGTTTACTCAGGAGGCTCCTGGATCTACTAACCGCCTTGGTCGCATCATTGGCTACACACGGTATCCGAGCTCAGCTGTCATTGTCGACTCAGACGAGGACTTGTTTGGCCAACCAGCCCTGGGATTCGATGACCCCGCCCTCACCCTCCTTCTCGTCCACGACATGTTGTTTTTGGCTGTCGTACAGATCTGCGACATTCGACAACATGGACAGAGTATGTGTTCGATCAGCGTGGAGCTTCTTCGCAATTCGTCTGTCCGCATCCGCTTCGAGGTCCTCACGCTGCACTCGATGGCACCTTCGACTGAGAACGGTCACTCGGACTGGCGGTGGTCTGGGCACACCGAGAAATTCCGCAGTTCAGCCGCATGCGAAGTCGAAGGTAGAGCCCTCCAGCCCATCGACCCGCAGCTTGTGTGCGACGCAGTGCAACAGACTGTATCCGGAAAATCCACCTACCATTTCAAGACCCCAGAGCTGCGAGCCCTTGCATGCGACTTATTCTCTGCGGGCCACCATTCCGGGGTTGCCTGGGCAAAGGTATCCCCCACCTCAAGCTTTCCCTATCGTACAGAGTCAGGTACGTCCGTCGTCTATTGCTGTCTACTAATTAACTCTTACTCACCGTGATCATTGACTGCGGGTCCGCGACCACTTATGCGACCCCTCTACTACTACTTAGATGAACTTTGCTTTCTGTGCGAGACCGAAGGCGCTTCATCCGAGGAACCAGGTGGTCGTAAAGCCCTTCAAATATGCCCATTCTGTCCGTCCCTTGCCCTATCCTCCCACGATCGCGGTGTTCTACTCAACCATATCGGTTCACACATCCTGTTTGACCCTCGTGTTGACCGCGTCTCCACTCCCTGCGGCTTTTGCCTCAGCCCTAATGATTCGTGCATCATGTACGTCAAGAGGGGCAAGGCTGCAGGCCAGGGAGACCGCTTGGACCTTGACCGGTCGCGATGCCCGGCAAAATACTCGCTCTCAATCACACGGACATCAAAGTGGTCCTCCTGATCTCCATGCAGCAACGTGCCAGTCCGCTGCCCACTATGTCCAAAGAATTCTGTGGCGGTTTGAAAGTATAACATGCGCTTACATCTCATACGTGCGCACCAGCAAGACCCTGAACATTATTCATCCATCTGGAAGCTCTCCGATGCCGAGACGTCTGCTATGAAGGCGCTATACGAAGCGAAGCCACGTTCGACCAAGCGCAAACGGCAAGCAGAGAAAGTCTCTAAATTTTCCAAGCAGATCTCTGAAGGACACGTTTGTAAGCTTGCTCTCAGGTGAGTTGCTATCGTAATTTGATTCATCGTATCGAGAACTAATGCACAGTGATACCGTGACTTTGTAGGTCTACCGATCTTGGTGTCCCGGAGCCACCAGAAGCTCACGCCACTGACACTGAGCAATCAAACCCGGCCCTGGAAGCAGACGACGGTGATAGCAGCTCTAGTAGCGGCTCATCAGATGGTGACGAAAGCTCGGACGATGACGATCATGAAGGCCTCAGCGCATCTCGGAATCTGGAGCAACCACACCCTCAAGCTGAGGTTAGTACTAGACTTCCGCTCATAATATGCATGCAACTTACAGAAGGTCAGGTGCCGCAAGATCTCGGGTATGATGCCTCTGGTTCTACCGCAATATCCAGTGCGTCAGGCGCATTGCCTCGCGTCGTACATCCGACGCAGACGGTGTCAGCCTCCCTCAGTGTACCCCCACCTGCTCAGAGTTCCCGCACCTCCGGCTTCCGTATACGCATCCCGGCATTGCGACTTGATACACGACCAGTAGATGAAGACTGCAGATTTGGCTATGCCCTCACTGGACCTCGGCGCCCTTGGTAACTCCGAGCAGGGAAGAACGAGTACAGTTCTCCCGGCAGGAGTCCCGGCATCCGTGTCA
The DNA here is from genome assembly GCA_016618145.1 of Sanghuangporus lonicericola. Taxonomy (NCBI): domain Eukaryota; kingdom Fungi; phylum Basidiomycota; class Agaricomycetes; order Hymenochaetales; family Hymenochaetaceae; genus Sanghuangporus; species Sanghuangporus lonicericola. The sequence goes on from WJSG01019270.1 coordinate 8,986, forward strand.
ACCTCGAACCACTTGTGTATTTGTGAAGAGCCTGGCGATCCTGCAGACATGGTCAAATGTGACGGGCCCGCGTGCGAGCAGTGGGTGAGTACACCACCATCTCATTCGACTGCACACTAACTGATTTACCGTGTCCTAGTATCATCTAGCATGCGTCAACCTAAGGTCCCCTCCCTCGGGCGACTGGTTTTGCGACGATTACTGCCGTGAGAACGCTGGCCTGGCTGTTCGTAGAAAGAAGCACAAGAAGCGTCGTTGAGACTCAGTGATGTACAGTAGTAGCGGCGCGTCTGCACATAACCTTTTTGAGCTGCCAATGTTTGCAACATATGACTAATAGCACCATATTTGGTAATTTCCCACGGGGAGGGGGGGAGGGGGTCGGCGGAAAAGGCCTTATTTCACTTTCAGGACTTCCGGTAAGTGATTCACTTTCTGCCACCCTCTTGCATGAAGCCAACGTTACGTCCTCAGACAGAGGCTGTACTGTTCAATTCCCAGCATGCCACTTTGTGGCACCCTGTGCCTTGAGCAGCTCAACAATTCATCTTCAATTGTGGGTTCACAGCTGTGGTACCTAGTACTTATAAGTTCGTAGTCCACCATCTGACTTCGTTCTGCGATGCTAATTTGTCGCATACTATATGGCGCTACTTGGGCATGCTGCAGGCCGTACATGATGTGGTATATATGCACCCTGCTCTCATACATAGTCCTCAGAGATCTCACAGTCCTTGCTCGTGGGAGCAATTGACGGATATGCGCCGCCATTGAGATACAATAATTAATAGATTATATCCCGCAAGTCAAGCAAGGTTTGCGCCGGCGCAGACGGCCCTTCCGAGTTTGGAAGGCGCAATCAAAAGCTTGCGACCAGACTGGCTTGCGAGTCTAATGGATAAAGATGACCATGGGATATTTCCAACATTCGAATTTTGTGAACTCATGACATGGCGTTTGAGATCGCACGGGCATAACAAATGCAACACATAGGGATACCACCGAGGCAGGCCGCCAAGTATGTACACCCTATCTATTGTGTCTAGCATATGTGGGAGTACATGTCTGTCGCGCTCTCCGTGTCAGACCTACATGCCGAACCGTAAAAGCCACTCAAAGCTTGGACGCGTTCGCGACGGACAGAGTCTGGCCAGCGGCCTTGGCCCGCTTGCGAAGCATCTGGGTCGACTTCGCGCCACGCAGACCTCCACCCCACTGGCGGCGCTGCTCCTCGTACTTGTCGGTGCTACAATCCCCTTGTCAGTCTTACGGTGGCCCGAGATGCGAGTNCAATCCCCTTGTCAGTCTTACGGTGGCCCGATAAACTAGTAGAGACACGTACAAGTTGGCCTTCGCCGCACTGATGAGAGTGGCGAGCTCACGCTGGTCCTCGCTCTTCACATCCTGGACGCAGAGAACGGCGGCGGTCTTCTTGTGGACGACCGTACCGAGACGGGCCTTGCCCTTCACGATGACGTAAGGGACACCCATCTTGCGGCAGAGGGCGGGGAGGAAGACGACGAGCTCAATGGGATCGACATCGTGGGCAATGACGACGAGAGACGCCTTCTTGGCCTCGATGAGGGCGACGGTGTGGTTGAGGCCGTACTTGACAAAGAGGGGCTTCTTCGAGTCCTTGATGCGCACTGTCAGACACGCAGGGAAGACGATTCGCATGAGGCTTACCTTGGCCTGCGCCTCCTTCTCCTCAGCGGTCGCCTTGGCGAGAGCGTCGAGACGAGCCTTCTTCTCCTGCTTCGTCTCGGGACGGTACCTGAATATGATGAGCTTGCGTTATGGGAATCTTCATTGATCCCAACGTACTTGTTCAGCAGCTTAAACAGCTGGGTAGCAGTGTTCTTGTCGAGGGTGTGCGAGAACTGCGCGATGGCGGGGGGGACCTTGAGGCGCTGGCTGAGGATCACCTTCTGGCGCTGAAGGCGAACGTATTCCGGCCACTTGACGAAGCGGGTGAGGTCCTGCTTCGGCTGGATGTCCTGGCCTGGAGGATGGACACACGCGTCGGGATTCTAGCAGCTACGCTGGGCGGAGAACGTGACTCACCGATGCCAAAGTTCTTCGGCCGCGACTCGAAGAGGGGGTTCTTCTGGACCTTCGAGGAGCCCTTGCTGGCGCCGTAAGGGGCGGGGGCGGGCTTCTTGCCGG
>WJSG01019274.1:0-27740 GCA_016618145.1 Sanghuangporus lonicericola
CCCGGCAAGGGTAATTGGGAGGAGCCCATATCTGTCTTCGGTCCTGTTCACGAGGCTCGCGGGTTTGAATTGGTGGCGATCATGGAGAGATGTCCCCCATTGCAATATGTGGCTTTGCTCAGGCATTACGAGCTTCTCAGCCAGTGGGTGGAGTACCATCCGTCCCGATGCGCACAGTCTCGCTATGTGTTTGCTGAGGCGTGAGTGAATTCAATCCTTCTATCAAACACCTCGCTAACTTGTGTGTAGGGACTCTATCAATCCTTACTTTGAATTCTGATACGTGGGGACTGGTGCGTCCTTATCGCAACTTTTCTTTCTAGTCTCGCTGAGCGGAACGAGGAGCTGCTGGCTGGTAAGCGATTGTATTGAAGGTTGCTTGGTCCTTCCGCCTCATGTTTCGCCGACTTCTCTTCCTGAAGAGCGGTGTCTTACGAAACGTGCAATTGGTCGCACCTCCGGGTCATGCCATCTTCGTTTACGCCCTGGCGCGACCATATCACGGACACGCTCGCTGCGATCGATCTCAGCCCGGCTCAATCCTCTGCGCGGAAGGACGGAGTTGCCGCGGTGGAACGAGCTCAGTGCCAACACCATGTTCAAAGGCTTCCGGGCGCAGAGCCACAATATCTTACGATGAGAAAATGAGTACATCGTAGCTAGAAGACGACACCTTGTTCGTGAGGATACAGCTCTTGGTTCCCACCCAGGCGCACAGCCTCGAGCCTCGGCGGTAGATCCGCGTGCAGTTGCAGCTTCCAGGGATCTGCAATCACCTCATTGCCACGGACGATCCGCTGTGGTGCGAACTGTACGGTCGGGGTCGCTTGCGCGGGATCGGCGAACTCTCCGCGGTGTCCTCCATCCATCTTGACGATGGCTGCCCAGAAGAAGTTCTGCAAGAAGACAATTCGGTCGTCAACGATGAGCAGAAGCCTGAAGACATGACTCACCATGCCTAGTACCCAGGGGATGTCCTCCGGATCCTCTGGGTCCTCTATGTCTTCTTCCAAATCTTCTTGAACCTCGCTATAGACGTTAGCCTTCCTCGCAAGGCACGACCATTTGCCGACGCGCCCATGGGTCCAAGGACTGCTGAGGAAGCTCTCTGCGCTACAACGCAGAGTATGGGTCGTTCCCCTGCTGTCCATGAACTCGAACAACATGTCGTGATTCGCAAAGTTATCCTCTTGCCAGTGCCACAACGGTCCGTCGCGCGGGATTTCGGTTGATGGGATGTAAAACCACTCCTGCGCGATCTTCATCAAGACATCATCCGGTAGGATAGAGGTTCCGCTCCCTGTATAGTACGCCAAAAATAAGCCACGCATCAGTATCACCATAATTACACGGAGGTCGCGGCAGGTGATCACCTGAATCGAAGATAGTCCGGATTTCTCGCTGCCCCCGCGGTCCGCGCAGAGTGATGCGATTTTCCACCCACTCCTCGTCGGAGATGGTGCCTGAGTCATAGTTTCTGGTTGCTGCCGTTCTTACGGGCTTCAGCAGAGCAATGGACAACAGCTGGAGTTGCCAATGCTGATATACGCCCGGGCTGGCGGGGGAGGTGAAGATATAGAGAGGGGGGCTGAACTTCGGAAGATGCAAGGTCTGATCTTCCAGATATCCGCAGGGAGAACCCTTGCCGTAATATAAGAAGCTTTGCCTAGGAAGTAACGCGCGTCAATGTCGCGATTGCATCTGACTTAATCAACACGTACACCCTCGGACCAGCTCTGGACAGACGACGACCATCTGGCATTAAGAGCCTGAGCATGGCCTGAGAAGGCTGCTGGTAGGTCAGTAACCTTGCATTTACGTGCAGACACCAATACTCGTACCGTCTCTACGATTCCCTGCAGAACGTCCCAGAAAGTCTGCAGCCGATGTCAATGTTGTTCGAAGGCTGTAGCATGAAGAATGTTGATACTTACAAGCCGATCCTCGGATTCGACCTCCTTCCCCCAAGGATCTCTCCACCTAGAAGCAAAATCAGTGGTTGATCAGGATAAGAGTATGTGGCAATTCACTCACCCCGGAGCACCCATGCCCAAGTTCCCATCGCAAAGCTCGCCAAATTTCCTAGGTACCGCCCGTGCTAGAATCCGAGGTATCCGGAGAATAACGGAGCTATGAGGTCTGTTCAACCTCCAACTCCATGACGGAGCACGGAAAGGCAGGTCGTGCTTATCGGACCACCGCCATAAGACTTTGTAATGCGTCAATAATGGATCGATTTGGTAGAACGCACGATACCTACTAGTCATTCCATCTGAATACTCATGAGACTTTTTGTCCTGAATGTCGTCCCCGTCGCCAGGTGGGATGACGCTACGATAGACGATCTTCTCCTTGGCGTCTTCGGGCCAGTCGGACACAATGTGTCGCTGGTCAAATTCGCTCCACTCAGTCATGGAGAACTCTTCTTCAAGCAACCAGCTGTGGCGGGCAGTCAGTTGAAACTTGAGTTGGAAGCAAAGTCATCTCAAACAATACTCTACTCACAAGGAGCAGTCGCCTGGAGATCGGTCGGTCAGTCTTAGCACGTCCCTGTATGCATGAGAGTACTGCTCACCAGTGTCAATAGCGAGCCGGTATGGATCAGACGCATAGGATGCAAGATCGGGGTCCACAGAGAGGTCAGGAATCAGATTCTGTGGAGCGTACTGCATGTCAGCCGACGATCAGAAGGAGGAAAGTGGGGTAGACTGACGAGAGTCAGGGTGTAGAGAATGGGGGCTAAGGCAAGATGTCAGACAGTGATTGAACGCGGCAGAGATACTGAATACGAACTTCGAGCACTTTCTCGCATTCTGTTGTCGTACCATGTAACTTGACCGGGCGGCTGGCCACGCGTGTCGCGTTCAAAGCCGACGGCCATAAGCGACATGTCCTCAACTCCTCTGGTTCGATAGAGCTTATCGACCGGGACTGCCATCCTGTACGAGAAGTCTGGAGGGGACAGGTCACTCGAATTGGCCTGCATAATCGACCGGTATGTCAGTATCACCTGAGTACGCGGGGACAAGTAGATACATACCGAGGACTGGTTCTGCGAGCGACGAGCGACCTTTCTGGGAGGAGGCTCAGCCTCGCAAACCGAGCGGTCGGTCTTCGAGACCTTAACTCGTGGGTTCGTCGAAAAGTCCGAGTGGAAGCCCTCGTCCGAAGCAAAGGCTTGCGCAAGCCGACGTTTGTTCAAGGAGAGTGCCTGTCTCTTCGCCAGAAGAGGCAAAGGATACTGGGTAGTGTCCGGTACCGCTTCCGGCTGACGACCGGGAGAACGCGGTATAAATCTGCGGTGGCGCTCCACGCTCGTCTGTTGAAATCGCGTGCGTCAGGCTCAGTTCACCGGTCTCTGATGCATCCAGCCGGAAGAAGTACGCACCGTCCACATCTGTACCAGTTGCTTGAGATCTTTGGGCGAAGCTATAGGGGTATCAATCAGAAGTAAGAGCTCGTCGGCGGCCATGTCGTATGAAGCCTCGGGGAGGACAACCGAGGTGAAGATGCAGGTACTGAGTACGTGCTTTGGCTCCAGTATATTTGCCAGCCTTTATATATACTGCGGGATGGCCGCCTTGGGGCGACAACAGCGAGCCATGTGAGCGCAGCTACGGGCGTCGGGCATACCGCAACGACCAGCCAGAGCCTGACAACAGAGGTCAACAATACTGTCTGCACTTAGAACAAAAAGACCAGTCGTACCTGCCAACAGTCGTCGCAATGGAAGAGGCCTTGATATCATGAAGGACGACGATTACAATAATCGACGAACTCGCAACAAGGCCTGGCGCAAATCGCGATGGGTTCAAACAAGAACCCCGCATGAGCGCCTGATGACTCAGCAGTTTGGACTTGTGACGATACGAACAGGCTCTGCTCAGTTGCCTTTCCCCCAGAAGTCCGCCTTTGAAACACGCGACATGTTTCCAAATAGCAAGACTCTTCAGGGCATAGTATCCGTGCTATGCCCGCGGGACTCCCAGAAGGACACAGCACAGCCAAACATTCCCCGTCGCCACCACGACGAGCGAACATCCGTGCCGGCATGTCGCACAAAATCGCCAACGCAAGTGTTTGACGCATTGCACATTATATCACTTGCAATCACTTACATTTCGTTTAATTGTCTTAGGCTCGACGAGCTCAATGCAGATGTGCTGAGACTGATAGCATTGCAGTTGCGAGGGAGCTCCCTTCGAGATTTCGCCTCCCTCCAAGAGTTCGCCTCGTGCTCCCGCGCTCTTCGCCAGGTGGCATCTCCCATCCTTTTCTACTGTTGTCATCGCCGAAACCCAGAATACCTCCACCCTCCGGAAGCCATACGCCCTTTCATACGGTGCGAGCTATCAGTGACGCAGAGTTCACCCGGACTAAGCTCATCACTAGACATCTGAAGTACACGGGACGCTTCGATGATGAAGAATCTCGGGAGACATTCGAGACCCTGCTGGACTACCTTGCATCCGTCACCGCCTTGACATTCCGGTCACCGCGCAGTGTTCCATGGGATGTGATCAAATCTTGTTCCAACCGTCCACGTATTACATCATTGACTTTCCGACCTGGTGCAGGCTTCACTCGCGCGGATCGCCAGTACCCCGTGGAAGACCCGGAGTGTCCTGCCATTTGTCTCACAAGCTTTTCCTACGTTCAAGTCTTGTGGCGGGAGATACAGGGATCAAACCTGCGCACCATGGGCCGTACAAAGGACCTCTCTCCGAGGTTTGCTCGTGAAGCTGCCGCACTGTCAGCGCTCGTGCCGAAACTGCACAGTACTGTAGAACAGCTAATACTGCCAATGGAGACTTCCCCATTGCTGGATATGGCTGCATTGCCGTGGCCTCACCTGAGAGAGCTGACGATCTATGGTCGTTACCTCTCTGGTGCCCAGGTAGAGTCGCTCCCAGTGCTGCTTTCCTCTCTCCCAGAACTGCAGAGTTTGGCAATACGAATTTGTCGACACTCCACCATCGGTCGAGCCCCCATCCTAGGCCATCACTCTTCCCCCTCCTCAGTGCTCTCCGGATTGTGCTCCCTCATCGTCGCATACCCAGACCCCGATGACGACATCTTATCTGTCAACACCGACAGCCTTCGCCATCTGTCGCTAACTGACTGGCCGCGATACTACAATCATATAGGCTACGGCGCGCACTACGGGCAGAGATGGAGTTCCCCGATCCTCTCGCCCGCTGAGTGCCTATCGGTCCTTCGACGGATGGACCTACCGGAACTCTCCAGCCTTGAGCTGGTCTATCTAGCAGATCGCGCAGGGTCGGACGACGACCTCCTCCAATACATCGTCAGCGCCTTCCCCAAACTCGCGCATCTCGAGCTTCATCGGTACCGCACGGACAGAAAAGAGGAAGTCGATCACGTAAGTGCTCCCGACCGCGTGCTAGATATTCGTTTGTTGATACTCCCACAGACCCACATCGCGCGTATCCTCGCTTCCGCACGAGCTCTCCGCACATTGCGCCTGAACCTCGACTTCCGCGGCGACCACGGCCCGTACTGTGGCGACTACGCCGTACGGAAGAAGTGGTGGGACACATTCAAGGGCACGCTCGGGTGGGAGATCGTCGACATCGTGCAAGATTGCCCCCTACTGGGCTGTGTGGAGATCCTCTACCACGGCGCTCCAACCGCCACATGGGTGGAGTTCCACCCGCAGCGATGCGCGGAACCACGCTTCCTTCTGAGCTACGACGACGATCACAAGTACGTGGACCTGTTCTTAGCTGTTGCGCCTCTCATGGCTTGACCGGAGTGCTGATTGCTGCACAGGGACTCGGAGCTGATGCCGTATACTTGGTTCGAGATATTTAGCACGGGGCCGTGGTCCGGCGATCCTGAATGGGAACTCACTCCGCCACCAGAGGACCCGCCCCAGGATCCAGAGCCATGACCGATTTGTTAGTACGTTTGTACACATATCCTGGGCAATGACCGTGTTCGTTAACCTTCCTATCTCCCAGTGGACTCGCTGATGTATCATATGCATTCTACATAGCTCGAAGTGGTGCATATTCAGGAGCTTTTGACGACGTAACATAACAAGGCTTATCAAGGAGCGGTACTTCGAGCTTGAGTCTGGCAGACACCAGGCTCCCCGTGCACCAGCCGCGTCATTGTGTCATTCTGCGAAGAAACTCAAGCTCGGAGAGCTTGGAGCGGCAGGTGCGGGAACTCGCAAAGCCAGGACAGCTCTCGCTACATGTCGGTCGTCCTATGTGCACCTCTAGTCCCACTGTACGTATTTCACGTCACCACACCACCGGGTACTCCCTCCGAGTCCCATCGTCTCGTCGCCGTGTCCTCGACTGATGACGATACGGCGGCTCGCAATCCCTAGACAATACTCAACATCCTGGAGTCAACTTGGCAGAAGAACAGAGAACTCACAGGCGTTCGCGTGCCCAATCCCAGTCGATTCGCGCATACCCGGGGTATCGCGAGGGGATGAACCTGACCCAGAAGTGGTGCCTGTCCGAGTCGTCGTGGTAGAGAAGGAACAACCCCTCGAGGGCCGGACATGCGCGTTCGAGCGTCCCGAGCATGTCGCCGCCGTATCGTGCGAGCCGTGAGCGCCACTCGTCGTGCCCCTCTGGGTCGTATGCGTAGGACGGCGGAGCGTCTTCATAGTCAAGATTGAGATTGACCGTGCGCAGCGTCGTCATTGAAGCGAGGGTGTCTGCGATGCGCCTCTGTTTTCAAGAAGTCGTCAGCAATATGCCTAAGCATGCAATTGGTTCGGCTCCCCAACTCACGAAGTGAAGCGCCTCGGACCCGCGAGAGGTCCTGTATTGATGTAGTTGCATAGCTTCTAGGCGGGGATACGATGACGCAACATGGAGGAGCAGCGCTTCTTCTGCGAGGTCGGCTTCGTAGACAAGTTCGAGGTGTTGCAGCGAGAGCGGAGCCATACGCGTCAGGATCCGCAGACACTCGGACGAGGACAGGATCGGCACAGCGAGGTCCTTGTTTTCTATTTCATGCCGCGGAGAGCCTTGCAGGTAGTAGCGAGGATAGTCACGTAGAGCGAGACGTAGCAGGGCCGAGCACGGTTGAGATAGGATGGCGTCGTCTGGGTCGGGATATGCGATAGACAGCGACTGCAGTTGACTGGTGTCCAGAGTACGCGTGGGCCGTCTTCCGAAGATCGATGCGCGAGCGCAACCGACAGGCTGCGCCACATGCAGAACTATCGAGCGCGGACTGTCGAGGCGACTGCTGAATTGCTGGAGATCGCGAGCATGCGATTTATTGCGGTAGCGTCCTGAGAGGTTCAGATCGGCGAGCTTCGGCCAGGAAAGCTTGGACATCGCGGCAAGAGGGACGGCATCGACAGGCGCTGCCAGTGAGGTGGCCGATAGATGCATCCCGAGTACGATTGGGCCGAGGTGTCTCAGCTCATGTTCCGCCTCCTGTCCGACGTCCGTATTGTTGTGGAAGGCACGGGTCGCCTTCCATGGATAGAGAGGATAATCCAACCGCTCCAGCGTGTTTGGTAGCTTGACCACAGCTGGGAGAGGCCATTGGCGAGGCCCAGTGGTCCACCGGGAGCTCTGGGCGAAGGACAGGGAGGCAAGAGGGTGTTTCAAGCACCGTTGGAGCACAGTGATGGGAACACCGTTCGTCGCCTGCTCGAAGATCACTGAGCAGACGTGAGGTAGGTAGTTCAACTCGTCTCCCAATGACTCCGCTTGCGAGTGTCGCCCTGTATATATCAAGAATCTGGATAGAAGATGATGTTAGGAGGTAGTCTACGCAAACACGGAGACGCGTTACCTGATATACGGACGGATTGCTACCGGCGGAATTCTATCAGCTTCCGACGCGCTGGCTTGCACGAAGCAGGTCGAGAAGAGGATTGGCATGCAGTGGCAACGCAGTAGACGACACGTTGAAGCGAGGTTGACGAGGATAACACGAGGCTTCAGACATCGAGTTGCAACCTGGTAGATGACATCCTCGTTGAGAGTCTCGAAGCTTCGGAGGCCAGTATCATCAGCAATGTATCCTGCAGAAGTGAACGATGCACAGACCTTGTAGGGGACATTCTGCGGCTTGGTCCGACGCCTCAGCGCGGTGATTGTTGAATAAACGAACCCCTATGTCACCGATGTCTCGTTGCTTCATTCGGGAGCTTCCGCACCCAAACACTCGGCGGTGACTTCTGAACACAATACAGTACGAAAATAATCGGAGGAAAGGGAGTCCAGATATTGCCCGACGCTTGCTGCAGGCTGTTCAAGATCTGGGGACTTCACCTTGAGTGAGCGCTTCTCGTTCGACTGCGGGACAATTCCCACGAATACAAAGGTAAACAAACTTCGAATTTCAGATAAGACCGTCATCACGCTGTTCAGCATCCTTGCATTTCCAGCCACACAGACATGCTGTGAGTGTTGCCTTGTGCGACGTGTCAACGCTAACATTTGAGCAGGTTGAGCGACTTGGCGGAAGATGTGCTGCGAGCCATTGCGGACCAGCTGCTGATGCACAGGAGCAATGGAGACCTCGCCAACCTGGCTTCTACATCTTGGGACATACGCAACGTCTGCACTCCGATATTGTTCGCTCGCTGTGTCACTATGTGCAGTGGCTCGGAAGGTCTTCCGCCGGACGGAATTCGGCCGTTCGTACAGTAAGTGATCAGTCTTTTTGTCCGGCATGCCTGTGCGAGAACGCTCGAGGGATTTTGTTCGGTCCACCGGACATACGACGCCTCCTTGCGAATGATCGCAATACAGTCACGGTGACTTTTCAGGCGCAGGTTCTGACCCGCTACGCCTCGTAATGCCACCCTGTTCACATTTGCGAGTTGGTCGCGGCAAACATGGCCCGACGTTGTGCGCGTAGACTGAAGTCATTCAGTGGGCTTTTGAAGCTCGCTAGACCTCCTTGTGCGCATAGTGTGGTCCCTGCTGCTGGATCATCATGAGTGATCCCGCTTGGACCACTTATGCCGGGACATATGCACGCGAAGCGGCTGCAGCCACCCCGCCACCCATTTTTACAATATCGAGTGGTATTTCTGCTTCGTGGGCACCACGGTCTCGCTGTTGGGTGCTCTGGCCCCGAGCGAGGTGCGAGTATGATGACGAGTGTCGTCCGGAAGGGTGAGCTAGGGTGGGGAGGAGCAAACATTTTGGACCGTTGTGGCATCAGCCTATATATACTATTCGCCACAAGCGGTAACAATGCCGCAGGTGGGGAACAGTTACGACAGACAAACATCTTTCGTAGATCTGCATTCTCGCCTATGGTACACTTGCTGACGCTCTGGCCGTCATCCAGGCATCTCGTCTACATAGGCCGCCTCGTGGCCCGCTATGAAGATACATTTGGTCGCGAACTATCATATCTTCCACGGCTTTGTGCGGTGACGTTCCGTGGCCGCAACCTCTGTGAGATGCCATGGGCCGCATTCAAGCGTTGCCTCTCCCTCCCCAACATCACGTCCATAACCTTCGAGCCAAGGACCTCATACATTGGCATCTACCCATTCCCCGGACATGAGATAGGGTCCATTCCCCTTGCGCTAACGGCCTTCTCCTACAATCCCGATATCTGGCGAATTCTCGACAAAGATCCGTCTCAAGCTCCCTTGCATACCGACGAGAACGGGTCTCCAAACGTGGTGAACCTTTACACAACCGAGTCCCTCTCTCTCTCTCCCCTGGTTTCGCGGATACGCGAAACTTTGCAGTCGCTCATTCTGCCAATTGAAATAGCACCGCTCGACCGTATGGTCCTTCTATCCTGGCCGCAGCTTCGGGAGCTCTCCCTGTCCGGCCAATTTCCCAACGGTGTTACTCCTTCTCTCCTTCGCAATTTTGTTACCACGCTACCCCGGCTTGCGAAGCTGTCCGTGCAGCTTGCAAGGAAATTTTCGCAGGGGCGACTATCCCTCTTAGGCCCCAAGTCATGCCACAGTACATCCCTTGCGCTCAGTTCTTTGACGCTCGCATATCCCGATCCTAGCGACGCCATCTTCTCCGTTGATAGCATCTCGCTGAGAGAACTCTCCATTCGCGATCAACCTCGTTATTACTACAACCTGGGGTTTTCCGACGTCGCCAGATGCTGGTATGCACCTATCTGGTCATCAGCCGAAGCTCTATCGGTGTTGCAGCGGATGGAAATGCCAAATCTGCACACGTTGGAGCTTGTTTACGAGACTGATAATGACGACGATGAGCTGCTCAGGCACATTTCCAGCTCCTTCCCTCATCTGACTCATCTCGAGCTGCATCGCTACCGCAAGGACAGGAAGCAGATAGTCCCCCATGTTCGTATCTATCTCAACATCACGCTATCTCCAGTATGCTGACGAACACATGTTCTTCAGGCCCATGTCGCTCGGATGCTCGCATCCGCCGCCTCTCTGCACTCCATCAATCTCAATCTGGATTTTCATGACGACCCGAAACTATACTGCGAGAACATGGCCGAGCGATCACGGTACAAGAGAGTGCAGGATGGGCGTGGCTGGGAGCTAGCGAGTATATTAGGGGCGTGTCCTCGTCTGGAATACGTCGCACTCCTCACGCACGGCCTCAATACTTCCTTCTGGCTCCAATTCCATCCTACCAGATGTGCGGAGCCTCGATGCACCTCGGGTCCTGTGTGAGTCACACCATTGGCCGTCTGTACGTTCTCGCTGATGCGTGCGCAGCGATTCGCCGCCTCTCCCACATTATCCAGAGATTCTTTAGTTTGTTGAGCTCGGTTCGAATCAGTAAGGCCATCTCTCCGAAGCATCCTCCACCCTCATATGTGGGCGCGCCGGCCATGTGGTTCAATAAGAACCTCGTTGCGCATCCGTGTTCCGAAGCTCGAACTATGTTCCACATTGATTGTACTCAAGCTTTCTTTGTATGTGCTGGCTATTCGTCCGCCTCATGTTTCGCCGACTTATCTTTCTTATGAGCAGTGTATCACGAAGTGTCTGAGTCGTCTGCCACCGCCGGCCAACGCACGTCAAGTGGCTCCTCGCCCCGGTGTCCAAGAACTGCCATTGGCCCTTCCAACGTCCGCAAAGTGCCCATCCCCACAAAACGCGCATCCAGAGCGCATTCGTTGGCCCTGCACGTCCTCTGGAATGCTCTCTCGACCGCCCTTATCAGTCTCTCTTCCGCTTCTCGCACTGTGTCTCTGACTCTCTGCCTTCACCCCTTCTCTACGGCCTTCCACTCTTCTCCCTTGGCCCTTCGCTGTATGCAGAATCGACTGCCTGGAGGAAGCCCACAGGAGGGCAGTACTAGCCTGTTGTAGGCGGGTGTAATAGGAGCTCTATCGTGTCTACGTGATGTAGTAAGCCCCCCAATGCATCACGTCCTCTTGCGATCAGACTTCTGCACGCCGTTCCCGTATCTCTCCTTCCCCGCACACCCCCATTATGACTACATACCCTACGGCGAGGGCGCATTGATAGCGAACATCGCGCTCCGCCTCCCAGCGTACGTGTCGATTCGTTCTACTCCGATCTCGCCGCGCTCCTGCGCCAACACTACGTTTGTCTGCTCCCTACGACCGCCCTAAGCCCTACGTAAGTATACTCTTGATCGAGACTTCTATTGCCCAGCCAAGGAAGCCTCACCACGCTCAGGCTGGCCTCTACGTCCCGGCAGAGAACACGCGATGTGTGCTCACCGGTATCTTTGTTCTCCCGCTGTGTCACAATGTGCAGTGGTCGGAGAGGCATCTCGTCGGAGAGCATACAATGTTTCGTCCAGTATAAGCCGGTGCTCGCGCTGCCTCGTCCCATACCGCTGCTAATGAATGCCACCGGTGCCTCAGCCATCTCATTTATCTAGACCGTCTTATGGTAGACACCTTTGGTCCCGAGATTCCGTGCGTTGTTGCCATCGTATCATATGGTGCGGCGTAAGCGCATAGCAGAATTCAAGACGTTCCTCTTGCGCCTGACGAGCCGGCACTTTGGAGTTACCGAGCGACGGGGCCAGATGAATGTGCAACATCCGAGTGTGGGGTACGTCTCGGTATACGACAAAGCTAAGTAACTATGGGTCAGCGTAAATCTCCGGCTGGTTCCGCACTTCGGCCAGCTGCCTCGGAGACAGATACTTATGGAGCCCGAGGTCCCAAGCGGATCCAACTCGCTGGCCGTCGTGGATGATACGCTGCGGGGCAAGCTGCACGTAGGGATGCGCCCTCCCTAGCACTGGGCGTGACCCACGGTGCGTCGCGTTCATCTTGAGGAGTGCGGCCCAGAAGAAGTTCTGGTACGCCATGATCAGTACTCGCGTTGGGGAGCTACGATGCTGACTCACCATCCCCAGTATAAATTGGCTGTCGGTCGTATTCGCGCTCACAAACTGCGCGTACCGCGTGTCTTCGCCTTCCGCGCTCCAAGGACTTGTCAAGAAGTCCTGCGCGGAGCACCGCAGATTGAATGTGGTGCCGCGGTAGTCCCTGAACTCGAAGACGATGTCGTGCTTGGCGAACTTCGTCGCATCGTTGTGCCAGATGCGAGATTCCATCGTGAAGTGTGGCCAGGTTTCCCGCAGCTGTGGTTGTTCGAACCATGATGTCCAGATGTCATCGATGACATTCTCTGGGAGCACTGTACATGCGGAGCCTGTTGTAATGAAGTAAGGACACAAGAGTGCGCATGTTCGCTTAGATAGGAGAACAAACAAGGCAGAACACAACACTCACATGAATCAAATAGAGTACGGATTCCGGGCAGCGATGGTGCGTCCGATGAGGCAGCGATGGTCGGCATATCGATGCGTTTCGACACCCACTGTGCTGGGTCTTCAGTCTCGTGGTTGAGAATAGCAACCCCTGATACGGGCTGCAACAGTGTCATAGACAGGAACTGCAGTGACCAGAAGTGGAACTCCGTCGGCGTTTCGGGGCTGGGGAAGATATACTGTACCATTTCGAATTGTTCGACCAGCCCTGTGACCCGTGACAGGCCGATTTCGTCGAACATATTCGACCAACCGGCTGGTGACCGTGACATTGGGCGAAAATTCGACCAAAATTAGCCACAAATAGGGCGCGCGACAGCGCGCCGCCCCCGGCATATGTTAGCGCCGGCCGGGTGGTTTCGACCAGCCTCCAAGTGACGCGTGACAGGCGCCCAAATTCCGACCAATTCGGGGGCCTGTTATGCGTGACTGGTCAAACAATTCGAAATGGTACAGTAGAGCGGTGGGCTGTACTCGGGGAGCAACACTATCCCGTTCAACAGCATCCCGCATGGACAGCCCCGGCCGTAATACAGGAAATTTTGTCTAGAAAAGCACGTCATTCAGTTCGAACGGTGACAGCATGTTTGTTGCGGTACGTACACATTCTCGTCGGCGAACACTTCTAAGTCATCGTCCGGAAAGAGCAGCCTGATAGTAACCTGCATCGGCTAAGAGATGCAGACGTTTCAGTCATCGACTGCTTGTGAAGCAGTAAGATCTCTCACCGTCTCGACATTCTCTTGCCCGTTACGAAGAATATCGTAGAACGTCTTGTGTACAAATGGTGAGCGAGGAACTTGAAGCGATAGGACTGCAGCTATTCATCAACACTCACTACTCAATGCTCAGACGTCACATTCTTCCATGGGTCTCGCCATCTATACAACACATCAGAACTGGGGCGCAGCGAGAGAAAGCGTTCTCAACGGCTCACCCCGGTACGGCCAGACCAAAATTTCCGTCTGAGACTTGAGATGCGGTTATATCGTTGGCGCAGTCCGCGAGAACACGAGGGAAGGAAAGACAGCTGAACGTCTCCGCGACATCGTTCGTCGTCCAATCCCAAGTGGGAGCATGAAACTGCAAGTCACATCAGGGAAACCTTTTCCAGCGTCTATTTCCCGTAGCAGAGCACTGCTTCTTGTAGCAGCTCGTAGCGCACTGTAGTGCAATGTAGATCACACAGAATGAAGTGCTTAATTCCAGTATTCATTTGGCTCTTCTCCAATCAAAGGTCGCGCAGACAAAAAACGAAGCTCGTTGGTGCCCACGATTTCGAGAGGGAAGGGAATGATCATAGAGCGGAGATAGGAATTCTAGACGCCTAACTGTCGAATTGTACCGTTGCCGACCAGCATCAGGTTCAATGTCGGAGGTTGGCGTCGGTCGACCGAGACCAAGGACACTCGGAATGCCCTCGGACTCGGGATATACTGATATAGACGCCGACATGACCGGATGCGGTAGGTGTCCCTCACGCTCAGGTCAAGTCTTTCAAGCATTATCGCTACAGAGCGAAACATGATTCCACAGCATATGCATTGCAATGCATGTATGTAGCATGCCTGTATGCTTGGTTATGCTTAGCGGTTAAAGCTGCACCCATAGGGAGGGTTGAAGTGTCAGTGGGCGCCTCGACCTTCCCGATTGGGACGTTTGTGCCGCCCGCATAGATACGATGTTGATTAAGTAGTACTTAGCTTGCTGCTTGCTCGGCAGGTCTCTTTCAAGTTGGTGAGTACTCAGGTCAGCAATACGACACCTCCAAGCAATGTATGACCACTGACTGTGATACTAGCGAGCAGACAGGGAGGGACAACTTGAGGAAGGGACCAGGGTCCTTGGTACCAGCACTGCAGGGGCAGGTACGTCACCCCATGCCCGGATGTTAATAAATCCATCTCATTCAAAGCTCATCAAAGCTCATCTTCCTGATTTCAGGAAATTTCCAGCATAATGATGAGTTCTGTTCTTTGGGGCTGTCGACACCCCACCCCGGTGCAACCAGCCACTCGAACAGCGGCCAACCTCTGTAACTTCATCGCTCTCCTTTCCCTCTACTAGTCTCTTGTATCTGCAGTGCACGCGCGCAATTATATCGTCCCTTCACTTAGCAACATGGGTACATGTGAAGGATGCGGGGGCGTCTTCCCTCACCTCGTTGGTCTGTACTGCGGCCTGTGCCAGCAACACCTCAATGCGCACGACGAAGGAAGGGATGCTGACGCCGGTCAGCCAGCGGTATGTGCCGCTTCTTCTCCTGATACATACAAGACTCAAGCAAGCTGATAACTGAATCTCCGAAGACTTCCCATCAATGTCCGGAATGCGGACAGTGCTTCCCAGGCATGGACACAGAGATCTGCGGGCGGTGCGCTAAGCTGAAGACGGTCAATGCACCAGTCGAACGAGAGAGCATCCTCGTGAGTACTCATTCCATCCATCCAGTGCATCTCATCCGGGTATCTGATGTCTTGAACAGCGGTGGCGGCAGTGCAAGAACTGCAGCTGCGCATGGCAATTTCTGCGCGAGGATTACTGTGGTAGTTGCAAGAGTAAGATGGTCGGTGCGACGACTGAACTCCGGAAGGCTTCCACGCCGGCAGTGCCAAAGCCAGGTACGTCTTGTGACGCTGCGTCTATCACACGGTGACGGCAGCATCGTTCTGAACTAACCTGTCAATAGCCCAGGTTGAGCGTGTCATGAGCCGAGCGGATACACACGATCAGCAAGCTTCAGCGCATCGGCTCAATCAAGGGAAGAACTCTATGAACACGGCACGGGTTCGAGAGCATAAAGACAAAATCAGTGCATTACGCGATCTTCGCGGAGCACAAGAGACAATTGGAGTGGAGTATTACGCATACTACTCCGTGTCTGGGACTGCAAGTCCTCAGCAGGTCAGTTCGGCTGAACATCCTATTGTAATCTCTACTTACGTCCAGTACCGTCTGCTCACAGATTTCAAAGACGTGCATCCGAAAGACGTATGACACGGCCACAGCCCTCGACACTGCCCTTGCACGCGCTCCGGAGATAGTCCGCAACATCTTCCACAGCCTCCCGCCTAACGCACGCTCAGACCTGCCTCTAGAGGACTCAGACTTCACTCGGTATGTCGATGCTGTTATTCTCGCATTGTTGAACTACCTGCTGAAGATCCTCTGAAGTGACAACATGCAGTTCAGTGTGCCCAAGGGCAATCGGGCAACTGCAACCGGCATGGCGTTTGACGAGAACTGGCACAATCGTTCCCTCGGAGACTTCTTCCGGTATCTCGTCAGGGAAAACATCGTCAATGGCCCGCCCGCAGAGAAAGATGGCAACGCAAAACCGTCCAACAAGGACAAGTACTTCCGCCTCAATGTGTGCGTCTGGATGCGCGCAAAGCGTGTACACGACGATGTGAGCATCCTCGCCGTTGCAGTGCACAGTATGACTCATTCCCTTCTTGTCTGTAGCTCGACGACGACCTTCATGATGTCACGTCGACATATTTCGCCGCCGCCTCCTCCCGCCGTGGTACTACAAAGGCTAAGGGTGGCAAAAGCGCAGCGTTGCGTGCGTCCGCCGCGAGTATCAAGCGCAAGCGGGCTCTGTCAGATGTTGGTATGTGGTGTTATGAGCCTGAGGCTTTCTCATCCCACACATGAAGCGAAGCTAATCGACTATGTCGCATTGTGCTCCAGCTTCGAATCCCGAGGGTCCCGCTCCAACAACGCATCACTCTCTGGCCAAGAGGCGTTCCACTCAGCGTGACCCATCTCCTGCGCCCACACCTGAAGCCCCCCTCTATGTCAGCACGTTCCGGCCACCCTCACAACTTGCGTCGCAGGTCCCAATTGAGTACATACCATTCAAGTTCCGTCGGATTATATGCAATATCGACAAGGTCTCCGGGTTGCCGGATTTCGAGAAGTTAGCGGTCAATGAGGAGATCCATGTGGCCTATAATTGGCAGGCATACAGGGACACTTCTGGACGGGACGAACCCCGAGGCGGATGGCTTGGAGGAGGCTTCTCGAAGTTTGCTATACGTGTGAGTACTAGTTCATAATGTTTGAGTATTCAAGTCTTCGTTGTTGGCTTTGTTGCTGGCCGCCGGTGTCAAATTGAGACAAGACATCAGTGGAGTGTAGTTGGGCGGCCGGCTCATTGTCTGGTGTTGGTCATAGGACGCAAACTGACACAGGCCTGTTGTATAGGGTACTTACAAGGGCAGCAAGTACGCGATCCTACAGATGGCACCGTTACGGGATGCGGTGTGCACGGCAGAGGAGAATAGAAACAACCTCATGGATGAGTTCAAACTCCTGTGTATTGCTCAGTACTTCGCAGATATGTTCAGGCGCCGTGCGACGGTCTATGACGTCGCTATCCCAGGTTTGTCTCAATGCATGTCACGCATCGCACGGCTGGCATATGACTATTGACCTTGCAACACAGATATTCGCTTTAATGCCGAGGGTGCCTTTGTAGGGGAGGTTGATCCTGACTTCCTGCCAGACTCTCCTCTCGAGCAAGGAGCTCACGCACGCGCATTGCTATACCCAACCTTCCTTGCCACACCTCTTGTCGACAAGTCCCATGGGTATACAGAACGCAAATTCTCTGGGTCACTGCAAGTCGGTGTAAACAAAGATGCGCTCGGCCGGGCTATAGATGCATTTGCGCACCATGTACTCGATGATTCCAGCAGAACATGCGTCCTCGTCGATCTTCAAGGTGAGTACTTGCTACTTGGTGCCCGGGGCCGGGGACCGTCTACTCACCTGGTGACTGGGACAGGCTTTGTCAGAGAAAACAGTATCATATTGTTCGATCCGCAAGCTCATACAACGTAAGGCTCCACTTCAACTTTCACTCTTATGGCCTACCTCTCATCTGTTTGGGCAGTGGTTGGGGCCTCACCGGATTCTGGGACGGCGGTGCTCGTGAGATAGACAACTTCAAAAAGGCGCATGAGTGCAACAGCTACTGCCGTCAACTGCATCTCTCGGATCTTCGAGACGAAAACCGTGGGCAGGGCCAACAGCGTCTAGCCGTGCATAATCTGGTCAATAATTACGACGAGAATCCACGCCGTCGCCGGAGTGCGAAGGTTCAGACAATGAATACGAAGGACAAGGAGATTATAGATCTGGGCTCCGATTCAGACTCGGACTCGGACTCGGACTTGTAACGAGGCTAGCTTGCGCATCATGTACCCATCCCGGGCCGAATAAAGTGACACATTTATACGCTATCTACATCAGGGGCAACATGCGCTCGAACACCATCCACACATTAGCAAAGGAGAGCTTCTCTACACCGATCGTCGAGAAGATCTCGTCGGCACGGGCTTCATAATCTCTCGAGACAAACCGAACCAGGTCCTCCCCGCCAAGCTCTTCCATGAGGCCCTCGATGAGCTTGGTGTCGACAGGCTGAAGGCCGCGTTCACCACCGTAGCGCTCAGCCAGAGTGTACGCAACAGCTGGAGCTACCCCAGTAGGGGTGAGCTTGGCGTTGTCACGACGGGGCTTATGATTGTTGAGCCTCTCGCGCAAGCTGTCAAGCTCCTGCTGAATGAGCTTCGGCCAAAGATATTGGACGAGTTCGCTGAGATGAACGTCAGCTACCAGACAGAATAACGCGCAATACTGTAGAATTGACTCACTATTGACGAGGATCCATCTCGTTGTATATATCCTTGCCGGCCTCCCAAAAGAGCTTGACATCGTCACCCCATTCCAGCCTGAGACGGAGCCATCCGCGCTCAATGGTGGTGTTCTCTATGCTCGGCAAGAAGCGGTGGGCAGGAAGCTGATCTACCGGGAGATCTCTGGAGAACTCCTCACTGCCAGGTGGTTAGTCGCACATTTCATGGAGATCCATAGAGCTCACTCACCGCAGTGCGCTTGCAAAGGCATACACCCCAGTGGTTTCGCTACCGCGGTCAGTTGTTGTCTGAACGGGCATTCCTATAACAAAAGAGCCAATCAGCGGTGCGACGTTGACCAAGGACGACACGGGACGAGAAATATTGGCGAACTCACCTCCACGTTCCTTCACGAGTCGAAGGTACAAGTACGCTATCACACGTTTAAGTCTGTTGTTCGGAACAACCCACAACCCTAGCCACTTTCCGCACCATACATCCCGCACTCCCCATATAGGAAACCCAATACCACTCAGCTTGTCATGACCGTCACAGCTCCACTCGAAGTCCGGCCCGAGGACAACAAGAGCAACCCGGTGTTTCTTCTTGCTCTTGGGCTGGCGAATCACAAACCCGTCCGGGTCTAGCGCATGCATCTCCGCGGAGATGTAATCTCTGCTCAGGATATCTGGGTATACACTCGACTGTACTACCACGAAGGTCCGAAGCACTGAGACATACCTAGTCAGTTGAATACCCGTGTCACCAGCGATACCCTCCTTGATACGCCGTGGGCCAACACCACGGGTGGGGTGCTTCGCCATTTGGTCCAAGATAAGTTGACGCTTCTGAGTCTCAGGGAGAGACTTCGTGGTTGCACCACTACCCTTGAGACCCAGAAGTTTGCGCCGCCGAGTTATGGTTGCGGTGCTGGTGAATGGCAGAGAAGATGTAAATGATTACCCTCAACGGTCAGAATGGTGTGCACTTACGACATTTCAATGCCGTGCTCTGCCAACAAGAGCTGCTTGATTGTCTCCTTGTTTACGATGTTGCGCCGTTGATAGTCCCGCAGGGCCTCCTCTACCCTGGAGTCGTCCTTGGTGGCTGCTCTCACCACATTTTCAGGAGGCTCATACAGCTCAATTAAAGAAGGAGACATACGGCAATTTCTATGTTGGTTGCGTCCAGTAGGATTCGGCGCACTACACCGTCTGCCCTCCCTGCTCCTCCCTGTCTCAAACTCCAAGTCTTGACCGCTCATGTTGTAGGGGTTGAGTACCACAGAAAGCCAGTAGAGCTGAGGACTCGCAGGTAGAATTTAGTAGTCAAGCTCAACAGTATTCTATGAGGCAAGCGAGGACACAGTGCGAGAGATGTCGAGTGGTCGTCGGCAAGTGTCCCACCCGGCGTCTATGTGCTTACACTTATGGAGTCGCCGTGCAAAGACCTAGTTGTGTGCCAATCTGGTGCTAAACAAACAACCTCGGTCTCCACTATACTAGCATTGTGATAATCCCTACTAGGTGCGAAAATGATTCTCATGCGATACTCTAGTACAGGTGAAGAGTACTAGGGATAAGTAGAAGTAAGTACGTGCCAGCGCCACCTCTAGCGCTGCGAGCTCGAGAAGCGGCGGACGGAGACAGAGTCCTTCCAGTTCAGAACCACGGTTATCGTTCGCCAGCTTTACCCAACGTCGGTCATGCAATATCTACAAGTTCTCTGTTAGCTGCATGTTGGGAAGAGGACACACGCAAGTCGACTATCGACTATGGTCCCGAGCTGCCGATTCAACACTCCTAGCCCTCGCAAACGCCCCAGACACTGGTTGAGGATATTCGCAAGGGCTAGGGGTCCGGCCGCATCAACTGTCTCTCTCTCTACTGCATATGTTTGAGGTCCACTGCATCGACGGTATGGTATGAAGGATATCGTACCATGCTTCGAATGTGTTCCTTATATAGCAAATGTTCGACGCCTGAACATTTCCCATACAAGGAACACAATGAGCTCTCGCATGCCCACCATGTTTCTTCCACCTAGGTCAAATGTGACATGTACGAGTACTCACTTGATCATTATAGGCGACTGTCGCGTCCGTTATGAACACAGCAGACTTGCCCCTGCCCCACGACGCGTTCATGTAAGCGAGAGGGGTTGTGCGGCGCTGAGAGACTTGCAGGCGTGTTGGAGGAGCACGCGGCGCAGTTAATATCGACGTACTATGGCTTCCCGTCGAAGGCGGGCAAGTGCCGCACACAGCAGCAGCGTGGCGCTCGCAAGTGCGTCGACATGGCAGCCTTGTGAGTATAGGAACGGCGGGCGAGCACTCAGAGACTGTGGAGCGTGGAGTTTAATCAGCGAAGGTGCGCAGGAAACAGGCAGGGAAAGGAAGTGTGGTACCACTTTTGGCCAAGTGTGCGCTCTGTGCACCTTGCCACTTCGGGTACCACAGCAGCGGCGCCGCTAACGCGAGAGAGCAGAGTAGAGCAGGGGGCCGAGTGTAATTGATGCCCATGCTGCGGGGAGAGCATCGTGTACTCTACAGTATCACAACGGCTCTATCTGTGTGATATCCTCAACTCGACCGTAACCCGCAGGGTTGTGGTGACCAAGCAATGTGGTTCAAGTCCGGGGCCGAGAGGTGTCGCAGACTCGCAGGTACACAGAAACAGAGCAGGCAAAGGAGAGAGTGCTTACCATCTCTGCGCAGTCAACCGAACGAATTCCATCCCGACCCTCCACGCGTAGCCCTCTGACCGGCGGCCCCGGGATACTTACCTCCCTGAGGAGCATCTGAACCTCCTCATCTTCCTCACGTATTGAGGCCATCCACCGACGCAGCATGCACGAGGCAAGACATTCCGAGTACAAGAGTAGTCAGAAGGAGAGTGTATTGGCCAAGCTGAGACTCAGATGATGATGGTGGGACCGAAGTCCCGCACGCGCGACTTCAGCGCGTCGCGTCGCGTCGCGCCCGGCGCCTAGCCTACCAAATCTGAACTGGCAAGCTTCGAGACTCCCCACATGCGGACAGTTCGTCTGGCGGCGCCACGCACAGTACCATGGATATACGTACCACCGTGTGTGCTAGCTATGCATACTGTAGCTCAGCTCTTGACGTGGTCGCGATCGTTCACGCATCGAATACTGGAATCGCTAGGCGTCTGACCCTTCACATAATGATGCTGACCTCATATGACCGGCCGTCTGGACCTCCGAAGGCATTCCGAGCGTCCTTGGTCTCGGTCGACCGACGCCAACCTCTGACATTGAACCTGATGCTGGTCGGCAACGGTAATTGCCTGTCAGAGATTGTCGGAGCTCATCGGAGACCAAGAGCGCCGACTGATCTCTCATCAATCTGGCCCGATAGCGACGTCGACTTCTCCCTCTCTCTCCCTCTCCCTCAAGCTCGCCTAAGTCCTCTCGATCTTCGTCTCACTCTGCTTCATAATTGCCGTGAACTACTGTCAGCTCAAGCGCGTCAGAACCCGGGAGAAACCCATCAAGTCGCAACCTGCGCTGGTACCGCCGTCCGCGATGCAAGATGTCGTCTCCTGGCTCACTTTCGTACTCGACCACAGGCTCTTCCCACCCACTCTCGTCTCGACTCGCCCTTGGCCGCTTCGTTGCGCAAGACTGGTTGTACGCTGTCTGCGCCTGCTCCGTATATTGGCAAGTATGAAGCGCTGCACGTGCAGCACGGCGAGGTCGAGGTCTACCAGAAGTACAGCTGTTATTTGTAAGTTGATCCTCTTCGAGTCTCAGCCGCACAAACCCCTCAAGAGGCTCGCCTGGACTGCCTGTTGCTCTACTTGTCAGTTTGCCCTCACGACTTGATGTTCCTGCCCGCCTCGTCGCCTACCCTCCCTGCCCGGTCCCTCGCTGCGCAAATCAATGACATGCCTTTCGACTTGGTCTCTTGCTGCTTCAGTCGACCACCTGCCTTTTCTGTCCGGTCTCTCGTGCTCCACTGGACGCCCATCCAAGCTGCTTGACAGCTTTCCCCGCCATCTTCCCGCAAGCGCTGCCAACCCGTCTGACCGGACTCGCTGTTTGACTCATCTGCCCCGTTCCGTCTTGACTCTGCCCGCCCTCACTACTTGGTCTCTAGCCACTCGACTTGTCCACCTGCTCTTCCTGCGCGACTTGTCTCTGCTTGCCCTTGCTACTCGACTCGTCTTTGCGCACTTGCTCCTTGGTTTGAGGTCTCTCTTCTCGTCTACATTGCCCATCCTCGCTGCTCGACTCGCCCGCTTGTTCTTGCTGCTCGTCTTGTCTGCCTGGTCCCTCCCTTTCCGACCTCGCTGCCCTCGATTGCTCTCGTCGTTGCTGCCCAGCTTGCCCTCCTCGTCACTTGCACTGTCTGGACGCTGTGCTCGTCCTCATTCTCCCTGGCGCTTGACACCTGGCGTGCTTGGTTAGTAAGTCAGTTATATACGGCCTCCTCACATGTATGCCTACTACCATCATGAATCCATTTGTTTGAGCCTCTGTACTGTGTGAGGAAGCTCGAGCTACAGGGAATGGTGCTATCCAGCATCTCGGTACCTGTCCAAGAAAGGAAATCTGGGCTGGCAATGTGGCGCTATGTTGTGCTACAGGGTTCTTGCAGGCCACTATACAGAGGGGGACCTGCAATGGTGCTACAGCGGCTACACGGGCCATATAGCACTACATGGGTGGTCAGATTTTCCCTGATGCATGCGCACCTTCCCATCTCCTGACGTCTTGATGGATCGACGTCAGTAGCTCTCTCGGTCATGACTATGAACTGAGTAGACTCACGGACTATGCCATTGTCACCGTAATAATTCCACGCCTCCTCCTTAACAGCCAAACTGTCGCCCGCAGGTAGGACTTTGCGCTCTGTGTGTGGGCCCACAGCTGGCCACGTAGCTTTCTTGAAAACCGTCTCCCCGTTCCGATGGGACACCCCTTCAAGCTTCTTGAACTCGAGCTCATAGAGCCAGCTGCAGATGTTGTTGGCGTGGTTAGCAAAGACTGTTGTCTAGTACTCACAAGCTGGCGGCAGCTGATATTGATGCACGTCAGCGCCGCAGAGTGCTGAATTGAGGAAAATGCATACCAGTGTCAACCGCGAGTCTGTACGTTTTCCCTCCCCAAAGGTCAAGCTCGGGGCGATTCTGCTTACGAGTCAATGTCTGAACAACTATGCTTTAGTCCCAGGTATACAGACCAAGTAGGTGGTACCTCACCAGAACAAACATGTAGACAACGTCTGCCAATGCGTCACGGACCCAATCGGTTAGTGACCGGTCGAGGAGGATCACTGATGTAAGTACTCACCATTGACCACACCCCAATAGTCAGTATCAGGCTCGTAACCGAGTATGCGCGCCGACCTCTTCTCCGTTGCATCGACAGCCTTCTGCTTCTCCCGCAATACCTCCGGGTCGTCGATCGGGACGTCTGAGTCCGAGTCGTAGATGGAAGCAGCGGGTTTGTCCACGGGGACCCTGAGTATCCCGGTGTACCTAGTACGGGCCGACCTCTGGACCTGGGAGTAGTCAGACACTTTCCCAAAAAACATGGGAAGGAGAGGACATACCCCCGGGCACGCTGAGGGTCGGGAGCGCCCTGCACGATGCATGTGTAGGCGCGAACAGGCCGCGGATGAGCTCTGAGCAGGAGATTTGGGCTCCATCCGAGCCCGATGGTGGTCTGGACAATCAACGGAGATCTCATCCGTACTGAATGCCTGCGAAAGAGTGCGTTTCTGATGAGCGACTTGGTCACTCTGCGTTGTGGCGGGACGTTTGACGGTCTCGAACGAGGGACCATCTGGCATCTCCGCATTGAATCTTGATATCCGTGACAGGCTTGTCTATGTCATGCATGTCATTCGTCAGTTAAGATGGATACAGCGACCGGAACGCCGAGTACTCGCCTGGCAAGCACGATGGAACTGCGCTCGGTCGGTGGGGCGAATCTTCGGGCCCTGCAGAATGTAAACAATGTTTTCAAAGGACATAGAAGCAACCACACTCAGAGGTGGAGATAGAAGAGAGTCGGTTTCGACGATTGAAGGTCGCCTGGTGATTATATAGGTGATGGACACCACCGAATCAAGGCCGTCAATCGGCCATGGCGTTCGAGTCGGAGCACCCGTCAGTGTATAGGGCCAGAAGCAGCATCCTCAGCACAATAAGACAATATATCGTAACCAGGCATATAGTAGAGAACAAGAGTGGACGGGCTCACCTGACGACCAGTTGTAGTCCGACCATGTCCGGGGACTGGCCTGTGCGCACTGCGCACAACCTGTATGTCATCATGTCAGTCACCAGTGCGTGCGTTCTCTGCTTTGACCCCCTCACCTGTTAGATTTGAGCGTCACCCCGTTGGCAGCTTGCGTACTTGTCGTTCAACACAACGCGGTCGACTTTCAACATGCGCGAACTTGACGAAGTCCCAGCTAACTCAGCGCTACTTTGCCGATGCTGACTAAGCAGTCTTGTTGGCAACTTGAACCCTCTTGAACCTCCTCTGCCCTGGATTCCTCGAGCTGGTTCGAGATAGCGGTCTCGACGAGCATGCATTGACAGGACATATGTTTCCTGCCAGCAAGACACTCTCGAGCCTCACCCATGTGCTCTTCCCGCGACGCGGGAGCAATGACCGCCGATGTCCAGGGGTCACAACTTCTGCCGTGCACACGCNACCGCCGATGTCCAGGGGTCACAACTTCTGCCGTGCACACGCATGGTCCTTCTCCACTCACGTAAATGTTCTATCGGTCTCATCGTCGCTCTATTATATCTGACTCGTCGTTCTCAAGTCTGGAGACTATGAACCAGGATGTACTCAGCCTCATCTGCGAGCAAGTGAAGAGATTGGATCGCTCTACCACTCTCCATCGGCTTGCCTCTTGCTCTCGCACTCTTCGGAAAGTTGCCGCCCCCTATGTGTTCTACAGCTACTATGTCCGTCGGGGTAGCCGTCCGCCACAGAATATTCGTCGGCACATTCGGTAGGCACTCAGTCACACCCCGTGCAGGTATAAGCGCACATTCTGATTGATATCTTTCAAGGAACATCACGCTCTCGCAAACTATCGAGCCCGGCGATGCTATCTGGCTCGAGGACCTCTTGGACAGCCTTCCTTTCCTCGATGCAATAACATTAAAAGGTCGCTCGGGCGTAGCATGGAGCGTCCTCGATAACATTATCTTCGCCCGACCTCGCATCGGATCCTTCACTATCAACTCGTGTGTCGACTTCACGGAAGTTGCGTCTAAGGAGCTCCCCGATTCGCCTAGCTCTATTATCTCCCTCACCTACGCTCCCGAAACGTGGCGAGAACTGGCGAACGAGATCCCGCTCCGTCGAGGTGGTCCCCGGGACCTCGACATGGTGTTCTCCCATGAGGCCAAGTGCCTCGATGCTCTAGTCTCAAGGGTGCATGGCACACTCGTCCAACTAACACTACCCATGGAGACGGCGCCGTTGCTGTCGCTGATAGCACTTGGCTTGCCCAAAGTGCAGGAGCTGTCCCTCTTTGGCCGATATCTCACGGACGAGCAGGTTGAATCACTTCCACTCTTGCTCTCCTCGCTCATGGAGCTGCGGAAGCTTTCGATCCAGGTGATGAGAAGCGAACCGTTAGATCGACCGTTCATCCTCGGTCATCACTCCGCTCCGCCGACCTCGTTGTCGGGACTGCGCTCGCTCACGGTGGCATATCCCCATCCCGACGACGACCTTTTCTCCATCGACACCTCTCACCTCAATCACCTCTCCCTCCGAGATTCGCCGCGGTACTACGCCCATCTTTCCGACGCGGGCGAGAGCTGGCACGGCGACTGGGCTACGCCTCTGCTATCGGCCGTAGAGTGTCTTTCTATCCTCAAGCGAATGGGCTCGCCGCCGCTGACGAGCCTCGAGCTTGCATACCTGGTGCTCCGCGCATCCTCCGACGATGATCTGCTCGAATATGTCGTCAACTCATTCCCTGCGCTCGCCACGCTCGAAATTCATCGGTACAGGCAAAACCGAGATGAACGCGTCGATCACGTAAGTCCCAGCATAGCTCGTCGTGTACAGTCTTCTCACCTACACACAGAAAGGTATCGTCGGGCACTTGGCTGGCGCGAAGTCGCTGCGGTGGCTTCGGCTCAACCTCGATTTCCGCGAAGACCACGGCGCATACTGTGCCGAACTGACCTTCCGAGATGTGTGGTTCTCCAGGCTCACGGGCAGCATTGGCTGGGAGATTGTCGACGCTTTAGAAGTACACTGTCCGCTGCTCGAGTCGGTCGAGATACTCTACCACGCGATCCCGACGTCGATATGGCTCGAGTTCCACCCCTGCCGTTGCGCGGATCCTCGGTTTGTCCTGGACTTCGAACGAGAGTACGTTGTGTACATCTTTGCTACCACATCCGGCCGGCTCTGACTGCATATTCCCACCGCAGAGACATCGAGGCGATTCCACAGCGCTGGTATCCGCGACGTTGTCAGGCTCCGTTACCTGACGTCACTCCTCCACCACGCTGCGACCGGTCCACAGTTGACGGGCCTTAGAGCGACATCTTCACCGTCTCGATATTGACCGTGAGCGATCTTGAGATGGGTCTTATAGACAGGACTGTGTTCGCAGCGACAGTGCGGGGTCTGTTCCGACGCCCACTTCACGGCGCATTTATCGCCCACCGTCTCCCTCATATGGTACCGACACCGTCTCGGGTGTTTTGTCAGAACATTGTGGTCATTCCACTCATACCGTCAGTTCCATATAGCTGATGCTTTTGATAGTAATGAGATCAGACTCAGAGCACCGCACACAGTATACTTGTCCGCCAGCCACTTTCCCTCCAATTCGATCCCGGGCCCGATGTTGCAACTGCGAACTGTGACCAGGCCTCCGATGATGTTCAGCACAGTTCGACCCGTCGCGCCACAGAATCATCCCCTGGAGCTACCATCTGAAAATAACTACAGTATGGGTCGCGGAAACGGCCGCTTAGTCGTTGTCGTGCACGCCCAGATCCACATCGAACCAGATTTTCGCGTTGGGGAAGAGGTGCTTGAAGTATAGCTTCCCCTTCTCGACCATGTCTTGCGGCCACCCCCCTGAGACAAGATGCAGGCGCGACAGGCGATTGGAGTATGATGGAACCGTCGCCAGGTCAAGGTCCGCCAGCGGCGCGGGATCCGGAATCAGCATGACGAGCCCCTCCAGCTTGGGGCACCGCCGCGCGAACGTCTCCAGCGCGGTGACTGGCAAACGCGGCACCTCCGGCTCGTCCTCCGGGTACGCGGTGAACGGCAACTTCAGATGCTGCACATTAGGCCAGGCCTCCGCCATGCGCGCGACGTCATCCACAGTCAC
>WJSG01019286.1:0-14701 GCA_016618145.1 Sanghuangporus lonicericola
CGCAAGTACCAGGATGCACGCGCAGCGGCACAGCCGCGATGACGACTTTGACTCGTTTTGACGATGGACTTGCGAAGGCTCGGGGGACGTCCAAGGTAAAGTACTGTACCCATCATCGATGAGGCCCCAATCACTGACGGGAGAACGCGCGCACACAGCCTGCGGCGCACACGGTGTCCGTGACCATGATGCGGGTATCCATATGTGCCATAGGCCACCTCCAACAATGTAAGTATGTGCGCAAATTCGGCATACTGTATCAGCGTCAGCGCTAGCACTATTCAGCTTAGAACACCGTGCGGAAGAGGGATTGCCTGTCTCGCCGGGCCAGCGCGCCGGCGAAAGACCCTCCGGTCGATGTCTGAGTACTGAGTACTGAGTCCTCTCTGCCATTCTTGAGGCCGGACCTGGGAAGAAGATGGCAACCGCGGGACACACTGTATCACGTCCGCCCAGCGAGCGGAGCCGAAGTCCGAAGCCCAGGGGAAGTCCGAGTCCCAGAACGGACTGCTGCACTCGAGAGTCAAGAGTCGAGTGGGCCCAGGAACAGGACACCACGCGCTCGAGAGGCACCCGCGTCCGCAGCGCAGTTGCGAGGTCCTGCGTGCAGAGGGGGGAGGTATCGTGATCGCGCGCACGCTGTATTGCACTTCGCTGCTTCCCCGCGGTCACGGGCCTCAGAAGGCTCGCCTTCCCGCCTTCGAACGAGAACGCCACTGCGCTTCTCCGAGGTCGGGCGAAGGCGCGAACCAGAAGGCGCGTACGGGCCTGCGGTGTGGCTGGCCACGTTCGTGTGAAGAGCCCTTTACAGGTCTGACTCTGCAGACGCGTGCTCGAAACCTTGAGCTTCGTATATATTTGGTGGGACTGCGGAGATTGCCCTACGCCTGTGCGCGAGTTGTGTGTCCGGATGTCCGGGCTCGTGCCTCTCGAGTTCTGGACGGTCCTCCGGCGACGGCCGCGGGCGCGTACATGCGAGACCCATGCAGGAGAGTATTCCTGGATTGGTGCATCTGTTCGTCGTGCGATGTTCGATGCTCGTTGCGGGTTCGGGCAGTGGGACGAGGCACAGAAGTGTGGAAGCGCGCGAGCTGCCGTGAACTCGAGCCTAAATGCATACGACAGGTCTAAGAATATCGGAGAGCCCGATGGGGTGGGTTCAGCAGGCTCAGCTACTAGCCAGAAACCTGACAGCACTACGTGGTCCCCGATCGTACCAAGATATATCAGCAAGTCGCTCGCTCATCCATGGGAAATCCTCCGGACGTGAGCGCAGCAGCGGCCGCTGCGCTATCCACGAGCAATGGCATGCCCGGATATCGACGTTCGAGAGGCGGAGACGAAGTCGCAGGCCGTGCATGCCAGCTGGATACCGTCGAGAACTTCAACCGGGGGCAAGGCGTATATTAGGCGGCACCAATAGCAATAGCGGCACACATACCCGTAACCCGAGCGCATACGGGGGCTCGTCCGACATCCGAAATGACAGCGACGATGTAAGTGCCAGGGAGCAATGTCGGAACCANAATGACAGCGACGATGTAAGTGCCAGGGAGCAATGTCGGAACCAGGCAGGTCCCACGGGAACCTCGAGGGGTCACAACCGTCTCGTCATCGCCGCTGGACGCTGGTGCGTTGCCAACGGTTGTGAGGTACTTCGATACGCTCGCGGCTCAGCAGTGAGCACTGCGGTGGACTGAAGAGCCGCAGTGGACCCTGTGGAGAACTTGAACCTGGAACTTGGATGCCGCGGCCGCAGCCGCAGCTCGCGGAGGCACGTCGCCCGCGCGGGAAGGCATCACTTCGAAGTATGTATGCAGTGTGCTTACGACCTGTAAAAACAGAAACGTCGTGACCGGATGCAAGGGCTGACGCACCATACTGCCGGCCGATGAACATTAACGACGGACATGCGAGGACGAAGATTGGAAGACGGCAGGGTCATTTTGCGAGCATGGATTCCGGCCCGAGGCATGCGATCCATTACAAGGTCTTGTACGGTAGTGCACAGCCGCCAGCGGGTCGCGTTCTTGGTCGTGACTCGTGAGGAGGCGAGTGTACGTGGCGTTCATCAGGAGCAACACTTGTGCACCTCAGGCTCCTCTTCCTGCAACCGCCACCATGGCGTGTTTTCCCACGGTCACTGGCAATTGGAGCTGCCATACTGTGGGTCTGAACCGTGTACGCAAGGGCCCTAGGACCCGGACTGGATAGAATCGAGACCATAGATGCCGATACAAGTAGCCATGCTGCCTCCCGCCATGCGGAAATGAAAGAGTACTACTGTAGTACAATGGGATGCCACGCACGCCCGTACAGCCCAGCTGTGACAGGACTCTGCCTCCCGCGTAAGAAGGCGGAGAGTAAGAACAACAACGACCAGCTCTGGACGTTACATAGGAGAGCTGGTGGGAAGCATACCTATGCAAGACTGAAGTAGTGCGCTGGCAACTGGGAGGTTGCTAGACGCCTCATGGGCGGCTATTGAACGCCGCGTGGGCGCGCTGCTGCCGCATAAGGTAACACGGCGGACGTGGGCGCGAACGGCTAAATAAGGACGGCGCGTGACAAAACTGAGACCAGTTGGACTACTACGCCGCCCGGATCTAGGAAAGGTGATGTGCGTGCTGCACTGAGAATGGGAAGTAGCATACAAAGGCAGCTCTGAGGGAACCATGGAGGCAGGGAACGAGGATGCCCACTCCCGAACAACGAAGACCGCGCGACTGAGCGAGGTGTCGGGACGACTGGGGAAGCCCTACCGCCCACACAAACCCTGATGTTGCAGGGTGAAGCCAATGGTGAATGGTACTGAGTGTATCAGGAATGTCGCGAAAAGACCAGAAGTAGCGGACATGATGCAGGCATAGCCCTCGTTTAGACACGCGACTGACGTGAATGCACAACGTAGCGACCTCGCTTCACAGCTAGCCGACTCTGGAACGCAACATGGAGATAATAAATCTGAACTAGAGCAGCTTCGTTTTATGATCCGCTGAAGAGCGAACCCTGCCTAGTCCTTTAAAAATTTTTCGCAATCAACCGTCCTCATGCACCGCACGCCTCCACCGCCCCGCCCACCACTTAAATCCTGCTGA
Source organism: Sanghuangporus lonicericola (assembly GCA_016618145.1). Classification (NCBI taxonomy): domain Eukaryota; kingdom Fungi; phylum Basidiomycota; class Agaricomycetes; order Hymenochaetales; family Hymenochaetaceae; genus Sanghuangporus; species Sanghuangporus lonicericola. The sequence goes on from WJSG01019286.1 coordinate 3,099, forward strand.
GTCGCGCTGAGCGACCACCCATCCAAATGAACACCCCGCCCACTGCACGCCTAGAGGACGCGGCTACGACGACCACCACGACGAGCCTTCCCTGTCTACCCATCCATCCTCACTGTGTCGCGGAGGAAATCGACCCCATGAACGTTGTGCTGTACGCGCAGTGGACGGGATATGTTGGCGGCGAACCCACGAGCCCAAGGGACTTTAAGGCGAAGGCGCATGCATACAAGCTGGTACGACGACCACCACGACCGCTGGAAGTGGGAATGAAGATCAGACTAGTCGCGGTATCACCAAAGCACCTCAACTCACCAGAAGCGGGAGAGAGAACGGAGACATACGACCCGCATGTTACTGGGATCCTGACCAGAGTAATGGGATGGAGGGGCTGGTTGGTGGGACTGGAGGTGGAGAACGAGTGCAGGGCGAACGCGGTACGACGCGTCCGCCTCGAGGTGCCCTATATAGAGGGAGAGACGGTTAGAATGGAAGAGTGGCGAGCAGACAGGGGACCGAAACCGGCACCGGCCATGGTCATGGCGGACGAGACGGACGTGATCCCGCCCCCCGCGGGGTGGCGCTGCGGCGGGAAATCGTGCCTTGCAGGAGAACCGATGGCGGTGGGAGAAGCAACATTCTTCGTGTGCCCGAGCATGGCGTGGACGGAGGAAGATGGATGCGAGGAGCGGGTGGTGAGACCGGGACAGAGGTCAGCCCGCAGCAGGCTGGGAGCAATAGGCTGGAGAGCGCGGTAGCGTGGCGGGAAGCCATGCACTGCCTATGACCGGGGCATTGGAATGTACACTAGTCCTATACAAGAGGACGTCAGAGACGCAACGTGCGCAGGACGCGGTGGAGTGCGAGCACTCGCTCTGAGAACCAGACAGACGCACCTCGAAAGCGGGGGAGCACCGGCTAGCCGCCACGATACCCATATGCGGACGCACATACTGAACGTCCGAGTGCGAGCGGGATGATGCGCATGAACACGGGAGCCGAAACTAAACGGCGGGCCTGGGTAAAGGAACGGATGTGTCAGCAGGACGCAATGAAACGCATGCACTCGCCCTGTGAACTGGGCAGACGCACTCGAGAAGTGGGCGAGCATTGGCCGGGCCGCCAGGATGCCCATATGTGGATGCACATACTGAACGCCTGCGCGCGAGCGGGATGATGCGCCAAAGCATGGGAGCCGGAACTAACAGGTGGGCCTGGGTAAAGGAACAGACACGTCAGCAAGTAAGCAGAGCCGCGCGAACGGATCGGCGGAGGCGCGAGCGCCATGTAGAAGGATCACAGAGACGTGTCGCGTGCGGGCCGCAGCGGAACGCGAACACTAGCTCCTGCGAATTGGGTAGACGCACCTTGGGAAGCGAGCGAGCGCTGGCCGGGCCGCCATGATGCCCATATGGGGATGCACATACTCAACGCCCGTGCGCGGGCGGGATGATGCGCCAAAGCACGGGAGCCGGGACCAACCGGAGGGCCTGGTCAAAGGAGCAGACACGTCAGCAAGCAAGTGGAGCCGTGCGAATGGATCGGCGGCGGTGGGAGAAGCACCTTATCCCCAAAGGAAACTTTTCATGGGCGTGCCGAGGGCGGTGGCCAGCCGTGTGAGAAAGTAGCAAAGCGATATGGGCGCGTCGATGGCGCTGTCAGAACGACCCGGCCCAATCGGGCAAGCGAAGGAACGTGATAATGCGCAGCGGGCGGCTCAGGAACTGACCAATGAGAGGACGCGGGCATCGAGACGCGGAGCGCGCAAGACGGCGTAAAATCCAAGGACCGTGATAGTAAAACTGCAGAGAACAAGTTTGTGAGCATCTAAACGTGTACTGGAAGCAGGACACGCCCTCCTTGAGGTACATAAACATTAGTCGAGAGCACACGGGCGGCGGGAAGCGAGGCCGCGATGCGGAACTTTAAACCATCGACGAGGGCTGAACCCCCCCGCCCGACGGAACTCTTCCTCCTGCACCATACGCATCCCCTCAGCAAGCATGACGACCTCGAACCGCTCCCGCTCCTCCCTCCCCCTGCCAGTGGTCGATGAGCCCGCTCCTAGAGGCTTCCAGGACCCTAGCACGCCGAGCAGCATCGGCGAGATCCCCGTGGCGTCCGACTCCGAAGGAGAGCACGGTGGCGAGACGATCGCTGACCGCGTATCGCTCCCGCAGCTGGGACTGGGGCTCCTCCGCATGATGCACCCGTCGTCGATCTCGCTGCATGGGCCGCGCATCCCGCCCAAGCTGGAAGGGGCCCTAGCCCTTGACTTTGGACGGCTCCCGTCCTACCGCTTCGCTGACCAGCCTGTGGTCATGCATGTGAGTGCACTGAAAGACGCATAAGAAGCCTGACTCACGGGCGAATAGGTTCCCAGGGCGGTCTACGACTCGCCTCTTCCCCCAAGCTCGCCGCTGATGGCCTCTCGCTCCCTCATGATCGGTGGTAGCCACATCCAGGGTGCCGGTGTCGGTGCCGGTGGAGGGGAGGGTGGAGACGAGCTCGGTCCCCACGAGCAGGACAGCTCGTCGCTATGGGATCAAGTTAGCTCCACGCCGCAGGCGTACGACGGCAGCACATACGAGTTCGACATTACGCTGCCGCTTGGGGAACAAGGAGGAGAGGCGGCTGAAGACGTCGGGAACGGCGGCTGGACTCCCATGTGGATCAGCCCTCACCGCGACGTCCCGACGCAACTCCCGCCGGTCGGTTTGTCCCTCGGTGAGCCCCCTCGCATCTCCACTCAGGATGACGACATCCTCAACCAGAGGAAGCGGCCCTTCACGGGGACTCCCTCGCTTGAAGAGCAACAGAGCGTTCTTGAGCGGCATAAGCGTAGTCGACCATCTGAAGGGGTGACCCTCCCGCCCATAGCTGAGGCCCTGGGAGGGAACCCTTGGGCGAGCGGTGGTTGGCTACGCGGCCCAGCAGCGACTGATTTCTTGAGTCCGATGGCCACGTCTACCCCTGTACAAAATACTGTGTCAGCGAGCACGATTCATAGATCCACATACCGTGCGCCTGCAGTGGAAAATGAGCAACGCTTCTTCGAGAACGTGTCGGGCCGCCCTCCAACCACGCACCGAGCAACAAGCACCGCAAGCGCCCGACCGCACCAAGAAGGGAGCCACGTGGGCCATGATCGATCGACCGCGCGCATGGAGGTCGACCACTTGCGCATGTCCGCACACCGCTACCCCGCCTCCCCCGAACCTCGAGCTCATCCCCCTCCCCTCACCCAACTGCCACCTCGTGCGCGCCGCTACGGAGATCAGCCCGATACCCCCGCGTCTGGGGAACGAGAGCAAGACCACGCATGGCAAGGGCGCGTGCACTCCCTTGAGGACGGCGAAATCGATGATGCGAGAGGCGTGCAGTGCGCGCGAGGCGTGACGTACACCATCGGGGACAGCAGACTGTATGTGCCACACGCCTACAGGAAGGACGCGCCGTGGACACAGGACAGGCGACGGGAGATGGCCGAGTACGTCCCACCGCCAACTACACGGGCAGCCGCGCACATGCGACAGGACCACCGTACCGACCCAAGCTGGCGGCAGCCCTCCCCTCCCCCTGGCAGAGCGGCGCGCGTTACCCCTGAGCCGGGGCAGGAGGATGGGCGACGGGGCCCGGCCACGCCCCGTTGGGAACCGACACACATCGCGGAAAGCGCCTTAGATGAAGACTCGCCGTCCAAGGGCCGCAGCGTCGCATACACCCGCGTGCGCAGGGAGGGGCAGCAGCAACCATCCCGGAGGTCGGACGCGATGGATGATGAAGACGACGACATCCCGCAGGCCTTGCGCAACTGGGTCTCGCCCACGCAGAGGGCCGGGAGCATCAACGACTCCGCCGACGAAGAAGACGCGTCGGGCTCCGAGGATGAGGGAGAGGAGGATGAAGACGACGCGCTGCCATCGTGCCTCAGGGGTGCGCTGGATGGTATCGAGGACCGGCCCATGCAGCTCTCGCCCTTTGACGTCGTGCCGCGCGTCTACAAGGACGCACCTGAAATGTATCTGCGTGGCCTGTCCGCCAAATGGCTCGCCTCGATGTGGCCGGACAAGGACGGTATAACCCTGCTGACAGCCGTCTTCAACTACGAATACACCGACGACGACGTCTATAACAGACTGGTCGCCAACGCCCTCAAGTCAGCCGCGTCATGGATCTCTGGAGACTCGGGGATCAAAGCAGTCCCGCCGGAACCGAAGCACGAGGGAATGCGAAAGAGGGACGCGCCGTTCCTCTGGGGACTGCGGGGGTTCTCTGAGGAAGGCGCGAGGAGGATGCGCGAGTCCCCGATCTGGTCCTTCAAGGCGATATCGTTCTTCATAGTGGAGAAGGCTGTACGCCCAGACGAGTGGGTCTTTTCGCTCGCAGGCTTCCTGGATGACGATACGAAGGAGATTGGTCGTGCGGTCCGTGCGGTACTCATGGAAAACGAGAATCTTGAGGAAATCGCCAGGCTGACGAAACGAAACCCCGAGTTTCGAGGGATGCGCGAGGACCACCGCATCAAACTCATCCTGGGCTCGGTCCGCGTGGATACGTGGACAATGAGCAACAACAACACGGTCGCGAACGTCTACATCCGCCCGCCAACCCGGGTCACTGCCAAGTGGGACGCGTGGGTAGGGGGGCTCCGAGCACTCCGCTACAGCAACTACGTCAACGGAACAGGACGTGTCCGCCACATTGCGCATTGCGCCGGGTGCAGGGGCACGAACCACCCCACGCACCTCTGCCCGTTCCCCAACATGCCTGGCTGGAACGGGCCCGAGGCCGGCGTACCGAGCTTCACGCGCATGCCGCTCCCGGACCTGAAGCCGAAGAAGAAGGCACTTGCGGGCGCCGCGACAGGAACCGGCCGTAACCGCGGAGGGGAAAGAGGCCACACGGGCGATGAGAGGAGAGGCACGGGGAAGTATCCCACAGGCGCAATGCAGAGGCCGAATGCCCCCCGTGCAAACGGGGGCAGCTGGAATCGCACACCCCGCACGCCGCGCCAGGACACGCGGAGACGCTAGAGGCCGCTAGATGGGCGTGCAAGGACGGACGGAGAGGCGTGGAGAAGCCACGGGTCGGGTTGCGACACACACCACTCACTCTGCATTAGTACTAACATAAGGACCCATGAGGGCGCGTGATGTAGCGTATGAGCCGTATACTAATAGTAGCTGGCGGCGCCCCTGGGCGCTGCCGGATACCGGAACATGGACTGGCATGGCACGGAGACTGGGATGACCGCCAGCCTCTGGAAGCGTGGAACTGGCGAGGGATCGACGAGAACGCGGCGTCGAGCAACTCCTGAACTAGGGCCAAGGTCGCTGCGGAGCCCAAATCTACTGGCGCAAGCACAGGAAAGCTCTGCAGTATGCGTACCCACCGGTCAGCTTATTTAGGCGTGACAGACCGGGCAATAGCGAACGCGAACTAGAGGCCGAGCGTGGGCGGAAGGTGCGCGATGTCACTCGTGGCGCGGAGTCTCTCGCCTTGGGCAGCAGGGTATGGTTGTACCGCTGCCGACAAATACAACTACTGAAACAATACACACACAATTTGAACCAAACACGGACTGCATGCACGGACAAGGAATATGGCGCCTCGGGGAGGGCGGAAGTATCGTGGAAGCTGGTACCAGAAACGATACTGAGGACGCCCCCAACGAGAACGGTGGTACACACGAGATGCATAGCGCTGAACGGGAAACTGGCCAGCGCGTGCAACGGAAGAAAGCGAGAAGAACAAGGGCACATATAACGGTGGCTACGCTGAATATGAGGGGCTTCGGGGATGCGCGAGGAACGCAACTGCCGGAGAAGTGGTGGAGCTTGAACCAAGTGATCCGGGATGAGCGCGTCGCCATCCTGGCACTGCAAGAAACGCACCTGACAAAAGAGAGAGTGGATGCCCTGAACGAGGTCTTTAAAGCAACTATGCGAGTACTTGCGTGTATAGACGACGAGAATCCGACCGGGGCCAGAGGAATTGCATTCGCATTGAACCGACGGCTGGTAGATGCAGAGACGGCAACCCTGGTCTCTGTGCAACCGGGCAGAGCGGCGATACTGCGTGTACCCTGGACGAGAAGCCGGACGCTGCAGATCTTGAACGTCTACGCACCCAATGATATGCGGGAGAATGCGGAGTTCTGGGTGCGCACGAAAAGTGAGCTCACGCAGAGAAGAAGAGGGAGGATTGATGTGCTCCTTGGCGACTTCAACATGGTAGAGGAGGCGATAGACCGCCTCCCACCGCGAAGGGATGCTCAGGAGGCCGGAGAGCAGCTGGCAGCACTCAAGATCAGCCTGGACGTTGTTGACGGCTGGAGAGAGCGGGCACCCAGGGAGCGAGGATTCTCATACCTCCAGCGCGCGACCGGGAGCCAGTCCCGCATCGACCGGATCTATGTGAAACGGGACACGATGAACCAAGCTAATGACTGGGAGATTCGAGGACCGGGAATCCCGACCGACCACCGGATGGTCACCGTGTCCTTGGCGAACACAGAAGCGCCACATATCGGGAAGGGACGGTGGGCTATCCCACAGTCGCTCCTATCTGACAAGAAGTTCCTGGACGAACTCCATGACATGGGAATGAAGTTCCAGACGCAACTCGACGAACTGGACGGCCGGCGATCAGACTCGGTAAACCCGCAAACCCTGCATGCTAGCTTTAAGCACGACGTTGTAGAAGCTGCGAAGCGGCGCGCAAAGCAGAGCGTACCAAAGCTGGACAAACAGATCGCGGCGCTGAAGACTGACATTGCCAAACGCTTGAGAGAGGGCAACGCTGCCGCGGAGGACCTCAAAAACGACGTAGCCATTATGCAGGAGCGGCTCATTGATCTTGAGCTCCGTAGGTTTGGGAGGAAGCAACTCGTAGTGGCGGTGAACGACTGGGCACAGGGTGAAACGATATGCAAGTACTGGACAAAGCTGAACGCTACGCCGCTGCCAAGCACTGTCATCCACGAGCTCCTCGAGACGCGAGAGGACGGAACGAAACGAACCGTTACGAGATCTGACGAAATGGCTCGCATCGCAAAACTGCACTATGATGGGCTGCAGGAGGACCTGGGAGTATGCCGAGAACAACAGGTCCGGGATTGTGAGACTGTGCTCAAGTATGTTGAGACGGGCCTGTCGACCGCCGAGAAGGGTGAAATGGGCAAGAAGATTAAGCAGCATGAAATCGCGAGCGCTGTGAGAGAATCCGCGAACGGAAAGGCTCCAGGTCTGGACGGCATACCGACGGAAATATGGAAGAACATGGCGCGCCGCCACACAGTGGATGTCGCTAAGCAGAAACCGGCCTTCGATGTGGTCAAGGCCCTCCAGAAGGTGTTCAACGACGTGGAACAGCATGGCATCGTGGACGGAACGGGATTTGCGGACGGTTGGATCTGTCCAATCTATAAGCTGAAGAAGGACACTCGGGAGATAGTGAACTACCGGCCGATTACCCTGCTGAACTCAGACTATAAAGTGATGACCCGGGTGCTCGCCATGCGGATTGCAGAAGTTGCGTCGAAGCTTATCCACCCGGACCAAGCAGGCTTTGTGCCGGGCCGGCAGATATTTGATCACATCAAGTTGAACAAGCTGATTATTGACTATGCAGAGGCGGAAGAGAAGAACGGCATGATAGTAGCCCTTGACCAAGAGAAGGCATACGATAAAATTGACCATACATACCTATGGCAGGTCCTGGAACGCTTTAACTTCCCGGAGCGTCTCATCCGAACCATTCGCAACCTGTACGCGGTGGCGAACAGCACGGTAGTTGTGAATGGAGTGCTAAGTGAGTGGTTCCGCGTTGTGCGGGGAGTCAGACAGGGCGACCCGATGTCGTGCCTGCTCTTTGATCTTGCCATAGAGCCACTTGCGGCTATGCTGCGGGTGTCGAACCTAAGGGGATTGCAGATCCCGGGAACGGCGGAGAGACTGGTTGCGAAACTGTTTGCAGATGACACGACGACATACCTCAGCGAAGATGATAGCTGCGACGAACTCTTCGACGTCCTGCGACGCTGGTGCGCAGCGGCGCGCGCAAAATTCAATGATGACAAAACTGAGTACATACCGATTGGCTCAAAGACCTTCCGAGCGCAGGTAGTGGCGAGAACGTCCTCCGCAATGATCTCCACCTCACTGCCAGTGGGAGCCAGAATTGTGGCGGACGGGGTGGCGATACGATCCCTAGGAGCATGGATAGGGAACGAGACCGATCCAACCACGCCCTGGACAGCGATAGTGGAAACGGTCCAGGCGAGACTTGCGAGATGGGGACTGAGAAGACCGACTATGTACGGCAGAAAGCTTGCGGTTGGTATGGAGCTGGGAGGTAGAACGCAATTCCTGGCGAGGGCCCAAACTATGCCGAAAACCATTGAGAAGAAGCTGCATGATATGGCGGTAGTGTTTGTGTGGAACGGCCATGCTCACCCGAGAATATCCCAGGACACCCTCCATAAGACGCTCCGAGAGGGTGGACTGAACCTGCTGGACATAGAGGCCCGGAACGAGGCCATTGACCTGGTGTGGCTAAGGGAGTACCTGAACCTGACCCCGACGCGCCCCACGTGGGCATACGTGGCGGACGCACTACTGGGCAGAGCAGTGACCGCGGCCTCGAGGTGTATTGAAGACGACGCAAAAGTGAATGTTTTCCTGCAGACTTGGAAAGTGAGCATGCGCCACACAGGGCTACCTGAAGACCTAAGGAGAATGGTACGAACAGCCGACAAGTACGGGGTACGGGTGGATGCACCAAACCCATCGAGAGAGCTGAGGCTCGCGATGCCTGCATGGTACCACCTTGGGAAGACGGAGGGACGTAGCACGGCGAATAGCAAAGCGGCTAGGTGCCTCCGGGAAAACCACCACGTCATAACTGTCCTGGACGCGGCCCGGGTTGGAGATAGACTTCCCCGTGCGGGAGGGCAGCAGGGGCTGCACCGGGCAACGCAGAAATGCGCGTGCACCCCGTGCGACGAGGATAGGAGACTGCGGAGGTGCGAGAACCCGCACCGCTGTGCCGTGGCGGCTGCGAAACTTGCTGAGAACCTGATGCCGATCTGGAAGGAGTCGGACGCGGGACGGCCGGGGGATGGCCTGACTCTCACGTCGCGACGACTGAAGTCAAATGTTGACGCCCGGGCTGAAGAAGGACGGATACTCTTTGACCCGACTATCACTGATAACGGAGGGATAGTGGACACATTCAGAGTCTTCGTGGACACTGAGCTCCCGCAAAGGAGTGCTGCAGTGAGAAGACCGCCGCGTCCATATGAGCTCCGTGCGGAGGAAACCGAGGTACACACAGATGGCTCGTGCGACGCTAATGGTACGGGAGTAGCCGTAGCCGGAAGCGGGGTGTGGTTTGGCGATGGCGACGAACGAAACCTTGCTGTGAGGGTGCCATCAACACTCCATCAATCGAACCAAGTCGCTGAGATCCATGCGGTGGCAGCGGCGGTGGCGGCAGTGCTGCCGTTCGCTCCCCTGCACATTGTCTCGGACTCGAAGTACGTAGTTGACGGACTCACTATTCACCTGCCCAAATGGGAACGGAGAGGCTGGCTGGATGTGGCGAATGCAGGAGCAATGCAGGACGCGGTTGCGCGACTAAGGGCGCGATCTGCGCCGACATCGCTGCGATGGGTCAAAGGCCACAGTGGAAATGCAGGAAACGAGGGTGCAGACACGCTGGCGAAGGCTGGTGCGAAAAAGGAGCGCTCAGATAGCCTTCCCCGGCTGCAGGAGGGATACCTACGGCGCGGGGCAAGCCTGAGATGGCTGACGCAGCGACTGGCGTATAAGGGGATACGGCTGCAGAAGGACAAGGGCGAGAGATTAGCAACTGCGAGGTCTCTGGGCCAGGTTCGCGCATCACTACAGCACGAAACCAGGATGATGCCGACGGAAGCAACACTCTGGATGGGTGTGCGGGATGTAACAGTGCCGCGACGAATGCGGGACTTCTGGTGGAAGGCGCTGCACAACGCCCTGAGAGTCGGGAAGTTCTGGACACACATACCGCAGTGTGAGATGAGGGCACAGTGTGCGTGCTGTGGGACTACGGAGTCCCTAGAGCACATCCTGGTAGAGTGCGACGCCCCGGGACAGGCGGTGGTATGGGCGTGCGTAGACCGCCTGATGCGGCAGGCGGGCGTGCCGGATTTTGGAAAGACGTACGGTGTTGTCCTAGGGGCGCCAGCACTTTCCCTACGAGAGCTGACTGAGAAGTGCCCGACTGGCAAACAACGGCTGGCACGAATACTGCTCATGGAGGCGGTGCACCTCATATGGAAACTGCGGTGCGAAAGAGTTATACAACACGAAAACGATCCGGAAAAATGGCTACACGAGAAAGCCATCTGTGCGCGATGGCACGCTGCACTGAACAGGAGGCTCCGAATCGACCAGGGACTGACTGCGAAGAGGCTACAGAAAAGGGCACTTACACGAGAAATGGTCCTCAGGACATGGGATGCACTGATCCTGAATCGCGAAAGTCTGCCGGAAGACTGGATCGGTAAGCCGGGGGTTTTAGTGGGTATACAGGAAGACCAGCGCGGGGAGGGCGTTGGGTAGCATCCTGGAGTCCCACACTACCTGTGAAGGTGTGCGTAATGCATTACCCCGGCGTGGTGTAGGAAGATTCGTGCTTCGGAACCTGCGTAACTTAGTATGAGATTAATTTCTAGATACTAAGCTAGCACCACAAAAAAAAAAAAAAAAAAAAAACACTTGTGCACCTCATCCGAAATAAGACTTTGTCTGGAGCTTTGCACCAGACTTCAAATCTCAAGAATGAGTTCCCAGCGGTACTAACTTGTAAACGCACCTCCGAGCCCGCCGCCAATGATAAGCAACGCTAGCTGAAACATAGCCGGACCGTGAGCTGCATGCAGGGTCACGCACCGACAGCTGCAAAGCTACCTCGCCGGGCGCGACGGGTTGCAGACTTGCTGGATGTGTGCGGCGCCAAACGGCGATAGTACTGTAACGCCATCGCCATCGCCTGCGTTCATGGATCATGGTGACCGAGCGCCCCGACCTGGTCACTGAGCGGCGCGCCTGCTCTCGAGCTTGAGTGTCGTGGCGCCAGCGGTACAACCTGCTCTGGAGCTGTGTTGACGTTGCGTCCGAAAGCCTCGTGGGGCAGTCCGCGCGTTCCGACACGGAGTCCCACTGTCCCACTCGCATGAACTAGCCTGAAGCGGAGGCAAATTATCGTCTATCGTGCAGCACGCGCGATGAGAGGATGCCGCAGGAAGACACCAAGGGGAGTATCGACCATCGATTGTGTCGCATAATAGCTGGAGGGCTTGGTGTTCGGCGCGCGCTGGCAGTCCGTGGCGCAGGCATGCGGGCCGTCGTATACCCCCGGCGCCCTATCGTTCAAGGAGCGGCCAGTACTGAGTATTTGCAAGGTGGATGCATGGAGGTGCACAGAGCACGGGCGAATATCCGAATTACCCGAGCCTCGCGCTTACAGGTGAGCGTGGAACGCAATAGCAAGTGTGGAGGGTCCAGTAGCACCGCAAGCGACGCACATCGGAGCTGCGTGCAGACTCAGAGACCGGA
>WJSG01019293.1:0-34111 GCA_016618145.1 Sanghuangporus lonicericola
ACCTGCATGACCCCTTCCCCGTGACCCCACCCCTTGTCCGGGGTCACAGACGGACCCCATTCAGCCCCAAACCAGCCCGAGCCGTCCACGGGATGCGGACCTGCATGACCCCTTCCCCGTGCCCCGACCCCTCGTCCAGGGTCGCAGACGGACCCCGTCCAGCCCCGAACCGGCCCGAGCCGTCCACGGGATGCGGAACTGCACAGCCCAACTGGCTCACTGTCATGTCCATCCAAAACAGCCTGACTGGGCCACAATAGTAGCAACTGCATCAGAGCCCAACCAGGCCACCTCCATGGCCATGTAGCGGTTCTGACCGGGGCATAATATGCAGCTATACCCCCGCCATACACCCCATACATCCAGTATTCAATCTAGAATAGATTACTGTAATACTTGCCCTACTGCCCAACTGGACCACTAGAGTGTCAACCCACTTCATCCGACCAGGTCCAACTGGCCCACCGTAGTGGGACTTTGTGAGTCCAACTCAGCCAGTACAGTGGGCAATGTGGGCTGAATTATGTGGNTCCAACTCAGCCAGTACAGTGGGCAATGTGGGCTGAATTATGTGGTGTGAGTCGCGTAACCAAGGGGGGCATAGTAGAGAACGACATACCTGGACGGGGTCGGCGGGACCTCCACCTCGTCGACCTCCATAGCCTCATTCTCTTGGGAGGCGGCGAGGAGGACGTGATTGAATGCCACTCCAACATCCTCGAGCGTGTCCGCGAAGAGAATCCCACCCTCGTCATCATCGGCCTCCTCTAGGGCACTGCCCCACCACGCCAAAGTCAGAAGGAAGAGGCGAATACCATTGGGACCAGTGACGTTCAGGGCGCTCCAATCGTCGGGCTGATTATTGCGCCACCAGCCCAACCAGGCGTCGGCGAACTGGTCGACGTTGCCGATCTTGAAGTCGCCCAGCTTGCGAGCGCGCTTCATCCAGGCGGCAACCTCAAGCGGGCGGCCTTCGGTGGGGCTGGGGAGCGACCCGCGAGCCTGGAACTGAGCAAAACGCTCGATCTCTACAAAGGTTGCGACACAATGCTCCCATGTGGGGCCCCAGGCGTCGTGCGTCATGAGGTACTCGACGATGCGGTCGATGTCGGGAGTGCAGTTGGCAGTGTCGACACGGGACAACGCCGTCGGTGCGGCTTTGGGGGCGAGAGGCTGAAGATCATGAGAAGAGTCGGCGACGCTGGGGGATGACGATGCAAGAGACAAGCCACGGAGCCCGGGAGTGCCGGGAGGAGCTGACGAGGTGTCTGATTGAGCGCCACGGCCAGCAGAAGACGACGCGGCTGAAGGCGAGGGAGGAGGAACGACTGCAGACGTACCAGGAGCCACTGTCCCAGAGGTGCTGGCTGGGAGTGAAGCGGGCGGCGGCGGCTGTGACGTGGCTGTCGTGGGTGGCAGAACGATGAGAGACCCAGTCGATGACGTCGTGGAAGAGGCCGAGGGGGATGCTGCGCGATACAAGAGCATCGTCGCCCCCGACGACGACGACGTCGGCAGGGGCGCCGCGGCAGTGGTCGTTGTGGTGGTAGTGGTAGCGGGGGTAGAGGGAGAGGGAGAGGGAATCGTCATCGGAGGCGCTCGAACTGTTTTTCCGGCAACCTCCGGAGCCTTGTTGGCAGGGGCGCCTGGGGCCTTTGCGGGCCGGCGCACTGCAGTTGCCATATTCAGCGGCGGCGGCATGAGCGGGATCCCCGCGGCAGTTCCTGAGGCCTTCTTGCCCTTGGCTGCGGACTCCAAGACCGCGGCCAGCACCGGAGGGAGCGGCCGTGACGGAGGAGGGACGGTAGGAGGTGAAGGGGGCCGAGAGGAAGCAGTGGAAGGAGAAGTGGCCCGGGAGGAGCTTCCGGTAAGCTCCACGTCCTGGTTAGGCGTGGTGCCCGGGAGAGCACGGCGGCCACACTCCTCCTCGCCTTGAGGTGAAGAGAGAAGGAAGTTGCGGTGAGTACACTGAGATAACTTCGATAGTAAAAGCACCTACTGAATGAGGCGTTACCGAAGGCCAGCAACGACTTGACAAGAGCCTTGTAGCCATGAGGGTCGTGATCGGGCCAATTCATCGGGACGAGCCCCTTTGACCTGCCTGCGTGCACACTGAAAGCTAGTTAGACATTGAATGAGTGAGAAATCGATGGAGTTACGCACCCCTTCACGTCGATCCTGCCACCTTTGGAGCCGATAGGGCCACTGAGGAGCAGGGAGACGTTCAAGCCCAGGAACTTCGAGAGAGCCTCAGCAAAGTCCGGAAGCCAGTGCGCGGCATCCTCCAGGGCCCTAAAGCGCACGTAATATGAGCTCAGAGCGAGAACGAGCTCGATGGCGTGACTCACTCGTCATATTCCTGAGGCGACCTGGTGCTTCCAGCATCGCCGAGGTCAAGTCTTGACGCCTTCCAAGCCGAGATTTCCTCCTCGTGCTCGGCGTCCCGCTGCCTCTTCAGAGCCACCTGGAAATCCTGCGACTCGGCGGCAAAGATCCTCCCAAGGACCTCGTTTTGATGCTTGAGTCTCTTGGGCGGTGGCGCACTGGCCACCCCGGCCTGGGCGACCACGGCGGGCCACTCTCGGTCGACGATAGACTTGACGCGCGACTCGTAGTAGAGTTTCGAGTAGAATTGCAGCGTCTGCATCCGGCGAGGGGCCTTCGCCTGAGGCCCGAAAGCCTTGATGATCTTCGTCAGACTGTTATCCGGCTTGCGGGACTTCAGCGACTTGGTCCCGTGGTACCGGAACCAGCGCTGGATTTTCTACATTGGGATCGGGGTGTGAGCACAGATGGGAGGTACATATGGTCGAAGATCATACATACCCCGCGCAGATCCAGGTACACCACGTTGCGGCGGGAAATCTCCTCCGCCGAGAGACCGACAACGTTAAGAACGTCGTCCAAGTTCTCCTCAGAAGCTTCTTCGGGAGGTCCTGTACCCTCGGCGTCGAGGGCGTGCTCCCAGGTGTAGGTGCGGATGAAGTGGAGGGTGACACGGGAATAGAACGTGGACATCTCGCCGAGGTCGCGGGCGTCTTGCCACCGAAGTAGTCGCCCAGAGAGATAGTGATACTTTACCCCTTTGGCCCAACGTCGACCGTCGCCTTCGGTAGGATCGTCGCCGGCCTTGGTGCCGTCCTTCTTCTTCATCTTCTGCGACACGCGTTGGGTGATAGGGTTCGCTGAGGAAGTCGGCATTTGGAATACGCGAGAACACGAGAACACGAGAAGTACGAGGGGCAGGGCAGGGCGTGCGACCACATGCCCGCTCCTTCGCCCATATACATAGCAGGAGCGCTGGATTGTACCATCCAAAAACTACCAAGATGCAAGCTCGTCTGCCTCTCCTGGCTCTCTTCGGGTCCACGGATGGTCCTGGCCTGACAGCGTCGACTCCTTCATGCCCTCAGGACACCACACCTTTGTAGGATGTATCGGAGATAGTGCTACGGTGAGTACCAGTACTTAACACCCGGGATGAGAACTCATACCCTCGCTGTGCTATCCCTCTCTACAGCCAGGCTTGGGTCGACGCCTCTGCTCCTTGTACACCATCTCTCGCACAACAGTTCGGCAGCTGAATTTGCACGGAGCTCCGCGGCTATGTCTGCCTCGCCTGTCTCTACGCCGGATGACCCGGACTGGGAATTGTTGACCACGTCGCAGAAGCAGGCCTACTTCCTCGGTATGTTCCTTTTTCGTTGCATGCACGCGTGGCTGACACCCGTTCACAGCCGAGACGGGCAAGGTCTGCATCGGGCCTATTGGGGCTCCGGTCAGCGGCCTCGATAGGCTGATTCTCCAGGTAATACAGCAAGAAACCCCGCATGTCATGGATAACTGGTACGCCCAAAGCGACGACCCGCTAGTCTTGACTTCATTGTTGACGTTGCTCGTCCTAGGTTTGAAGAGTCTTACCAGGCCCGGTTCTACACCATGATGCTCACAGTTGGTCGCGATGCCTCGGCGGCTCACGGCCCTCGCTACGCAGTGTTTCGGGGCCTGAATGGTCCGGCTGTCGCGTCATTATGGTAAGCTCGAGATTTTTTGATTAGTTATGGCGGTGACTGACAGTTTCCAGGTCAGAAATTGCTCGCAACGTCGTCGGCGTGCCGGGTAGTCTCTACCAGAAGTGCTGCAGCCATATCGAGGCCAGCCTGAGACTCATGCAGGCATGGCAGATCGGGGGAATCATTGCAAAGATTCCGTTATCAGCGGTGATGCGCCCGATCAGTACTGAGCTGTGGCTGCAGGGTTTCGCTCGTTCTGAGTTGCCTCGCATGAATATCTCGGACAAGGACGAGCCCGATTATCGCTCTGCTCCTCATTGCTCTCCTCACGGCATCGACGAGCTGCTGGACGCGGACGACACTAACGGAGCTTGGGAGACGTATGTGCCGGGTCGCAAGCCCGCGAGGGAGTATACGACGACTCTCGGCAGGTCCCTGCCACCCCTTCTCGCCGCCCTCCAGACTGCCGCTTCTCCCGACCGGGAGCAACTCTCGGCCGGCGAACCTTCCTCTAGCGGAGGCGTGGAAGGTCCCACTCGCCCCATCTCGCCTCCGGGCAGCTGGGCCGCCGAAGATGCCCCTCTTGTTCCCCACCTTCGCACGATTCGCGGGGCTCCTGCTGCGTATCAAGCGAGGAGTCCTACGCCAGCGCAAGGGCTGGATCCTCGAGGGTATGTCGTTGTTATTCAAGGGGAAAACCCTTGGGTTTTTGATGAGCGGTAGTATGTGACACTATCTTGTTTCCGAGCCAGAGCTAATCTGAATAACTAGCGACGATCTCCACCTGTGGCTTCCCCCGCCGGGCTCCGGGCATGTAGGATATTATCACTCTCTCCGAGAAGCCCTCGATGCCTTCCGCATGGGGCTTCGCTCCCGCGAGATCCACGGCTAGGCACCCTTCCTCCGCACTGCACGGCAGCGTACCTCGTAGGCCACAAGGTGATCGCTGTCGCACAACATAGTGTTATCGTCCATTCCAGCCTCCCAGTACCTTCTCTCCTTCCAGCTTTGCATTCGAGGGCTTTCGCAACATACAGAGTCAACTGTGGTTTCGCGGGACTGACTCACGCTATGCTACGGTACGATACAGACGTACGTGTACAATACATACATATTTCGCATCCTGGTTCCGGGCTCGCTTGCATGTATCCTCGCTATATTACGTTGTCAATACCACCTCTGCCGATGATCATCCCACTCCTCCCTCGTATGGGTCGCACTGCAAAGTATCACACCGACGGCGAGCGAAAGCAGGCCAGGCGCGAGCAGAAGGCTCGCTATGCTCAGTCTCCCCGGTGCGTGCAGGTGTCCCGTTTTCATCTTGGTGTTATACTTACTTATAGGAGTGTAGGGGTCTTGCCGCACAAAGCGCTGCGCGAGCTCGCCAGGTGCAGAAAAATCTACCGTCAACTCCCACCCTAGACGAGATCATCATACCTGACGCCCTACGCGCATACGCGGCGAGGCCGTTCGTCATGTCATTTGCTTGCCAGGAGCTGACAGGGCCAGCGCTCGGGCTACGACACCCTCCATACACGTTCCGCATGCCGGACCGGCGGTCGCTGGAATCGCTGGCTCGTCGCGGAAGTGAGGAACCCCTCGTGGTCAAACTTGAATCATTACAGTACTCCTGGGCAATTTCCGCAGGTGCTCAGAGGAGGCAAGACTGGGCAGGGAAGGAGGTGGACGAGATAGTCAAGTCCGGCATGCGAGAACTCCATGCACGCGTTCGGGCGTGGTCCGCTATGGAACGACGCATGGCCCAATTAGGAGGGCAAGACGCCGAGTTACTTGACATTGCCATGCGATGGGGGGCGCGACTGGCGGTGATGCAAGCCGAGGAACTCCAGGTCCGATGGCGAGGTGTGGAGGCATGGGTTGAAGCTGCTCGCTGCGGCGAGCTGCCGTTGCAGCGGTTGGTGCGCGAGAACAGACTTAGAATAGAGGCTCTCCCTACGGACACTGAGGAGTCAGATGATGACGCATAGTGCCGCTTCGATATTGCAATCGCCGTACTTCCCTGTCTGTACTCGAACAGTCTCCCCGCCGTCAGATGTCTGTAGGATCTGATCAAATGTGTCGAGCTGCGTGAACTGAAGGCAATGTAACTTATCAGCCCGAGAGAGAAACACACCACGCTGAATCCCTTTGCAAGGGCTGCGGCATGCGTGAGCCTTGCATTCTCAAGGCCGAGTCGGCGACCGCGAAGGAACACCTAACAGGGCTGTATGCGGAGTTTCTATGTTGCCTAGTCAAGCAGTCCCGATCTGGGCAATGGTGAATGTAGGCCCCGACATAGATGACGCCGGAACCTCCGACATCATCCAGCTAGGGCATTAGTTTGGGAACCATCGTGGATAGGAAGGAGGAGTAGAACGTTGCCTCCACCGTTGATATACTGACCATGTGTAATCAATATGGAGCTCCGGTATATGGTCGCGGCTGAGACCTGCGTACTTCGTCGAATATCAATAGAACTACGGACAGTCACGCAGCCAGACTTACCAGAGCACGAAGCTGAGGCAACAACGAATCCGGGATCGCCGGCCCAACCTTGTGGGCGTGCCCTGTGTGCTTGGGATTACTTCCAGCCCAAACTCTCCGTTCAGAAGAGGCTACATCGCCGAGAAACCGTTATGTTTGAGTCCGCAAGATATGTCGGGACTCCCCAGCGCCTTCTGAGAGACGCATTAACGCCATCTGATTGGCTGGACCACACACGCGCCTGTCCGGGGTTCTCGGTTTCGCCCTCGCATGCTAGTCAGGCGATTGCTCCAAGGACAGACTCTTACAAGAGGTTGCAATTGTGTAGTGTACAATCCTCCTCATAACCTGGAGAGTATTTGGAGCCAGGGTACGTGAGGGCAGAAGGTGCTCGTGCACTCACTTGCCGCTGGCCTTATTAGTGCCGTGGCTAGCCTTATAAGGCAGAAATCAGGTCACGCCCCCGTGTTTGTTGGGTTGGCTCGCCCCGAAGTCTCACAGTTATTCCCGGCCCTCCTTGACTCACGCCATATACCATGTTATCCACAGGTAAGCATACTAGACCCACACCTCTTCTTCCCTCTACCCCATGCTGGGTCCGGCGTGCACAGGAGGAATGTCTGCCGCTGGGTCAACCTATGGCCCTACGATCCAGACTGCCCTCCCTCTCCTCGCGGACTCTCATGGAGACCCTTCCCTTGCTGCCCGATGCATTGACTCGTCGCTGACACTGCTCTCCTCACCAGCACCACTCGCAAGTACCTCCAGTGCAGATTCAAGCACAATCAGGAGGTGCATAGTCGCGGGCTCTATCCCACTGCTGGGGTGGGGTCGTCGTTTGGCGGAGGTTCGACGGTACGCCATATTCCACCACCCATATGCCCTCCCGGCCTCACGCCCTGTCGTAGCGACCTGGGGCCATCGCGAATTCCAAGCGCAATGCGAAGGCGTTGGCGGTTCTTTGTCGGAACCCGGACATTCTACGGATTGCGGGATTCGGTAGTTGTGAGTGCAGCGTGCCTTGCCTCCATCTGCGCATCGCCGCTCATATCTCCAAGCCATGCTAGCGTCGTATGCCCCTCGCGTCCATTTGAAGATGAAGAGGAGATTGCTCCTCTTGTACAACCGTCATCCATCCTTGCCCATCATCTTCCCAAACAGTATCTATCCCGCCGCGCACTTTAACTTCGGACCGAACTCCGTGACCTTCGAGCACACCGACTTTGCAAACGACCCCATCAACTGGTGTCACGTCGCCGCCCTGGGACGCTTTGATCCAACAAAAGGGGGTCACATCATCTTGCTCGACCTGCGACTAGCCGTGGAGTTCCCCGCCGGTGGTAACGCTTTCATCCCATCTGCAATCGCCCGGCACGCGAACGTCCCAATCCAAGAGGGCGAAGTTCGTCTATCGTTCACACAGTTCTGCCCCGGTGGGCTTCTGCGCTGGGTCGACGCAGGATTTCAAACCCTGAAGACCTGGGAGCAATCCGACCCCGCCGAGAAGGCTCGCTTCGATGCCCAACTGGACGAACGCACCCGCACGTCCGTCCTCTACTTCTCTCGGTGCGATGAATTGCTGGCGGACTTGGAGGAGGCGGGTAAACCCCAGCCTCACTTTCCCAACCTTCCCGAACCTTGACAGGCATGTGCATGCGCGCGGCCCATTTCAGAAGGCGGCGTGGAGCCTCCGAGGTGTACATGGATGTCCCGCGCGATTCTGCCGCACTCAGAGGTTATAAGCCGGCCCTGCGTGCGTTCTACTCTACCCTCATCGACTTCTTCCTCTCCCCCCTCATCGCCTGTACATCCTTGTTCATCTCCAACCCATGTCTGCATCGTCGCGCTCCAACAAAAAAGCCAAGAAGGGTCGTCAACAAGGCGGCTTCTACGAACCTCCCACCGCTGCCGCCCAGATTCTGTCCAGGTCTGCGGATGGTCGTCGTCTGCTCGTGCAGAATGAACTCATCAGGGAGCACGTCATCCGGACCGATGAAGCGCACCCTCCTGAGGCCGGGTTGGACCTGGCCTTGAGCGGTGGTGCTGCCCAGTACGTGCTGGATGATGCACTCGCGCCGCCGTCAGGTGCGGAGACCGTCCAGGGCGTGGAAGGCATGGCCGTGGTGGCCAAGACACGTGCCAAACGCTACCCCGCATCCGTGAGTCTCTCGCTACGAATCTCATTCGGCTCAACGTTCTCACATCGTGATGGCAGGATGAACCTCTGAAGGCCTGGATTCCGTACCGCGAGCAATACCTAGATGAGGTCCTTCGCCTCGAAGGTCGTGGCTGGGCTCGCCTGATCGCGCAGTGTCCTCTCTGTGACAAGGCCGGACCGACGTTCCGCTGCAGGGAGTGTACAGGAGGCGATATCTTGTGCCAGGAATGCATCGTCGAGATACATGCGCATCTCCCGCTGCATCGCGTCCAGGTATAGTCCGTTTCACTAGTGAGCTCTGTCCGCACGCTGATCACAATTTTGCCTAGCAATGGGAAGGGACATTCTTCAGGAACGTCGCACTACGAGACCTCGGCCTCTTCGTTCGGCCAGCCCACCTGGACGGCACCAGTTGCCTGACGGGCCGCCCCGGTCCTGAAGGCCGCACCGCCATCACCGTCGTTCATTCCAACGGTCTTCATGTCGTCAGCGTCCAATTCTGCTCGTGCGTCCAGGAAGAACGACGCACGCTCTTCCTCAGGTTAGGCTGGTGGCCTGCAACAGCAACAGACCCGCGAACATGCGCCACCTTCCTGGTGCTGAAACAGTTCCACCTGTTGAACCTCCAAGGGAAGCTCACGGTCTACGACTTCTACAAGGCCTTCGAGCTGGCGACCGACAACACAGGTCTCCAGAAAATTCCTGTGAGTGTTTCTACTGCGCGGCTAGGGGTTTAAACGTTCTGTCTGACGTCTACTACAGGACCGCGCACAGGCCTTGACGCTGATGGTACGCCAATGGCGGCACATCATGCTTGCAAAGAGGGCGGGTCGCGGTCACGATTCTGGTGGCATCAGAACCACTGCACAGGGAGGACTGGCCATGAAGTGCCGCGCATGTCCGCAGCCAGGAGTGAACCTCCCTGTCAACTGGGAGAATGCGGGCATGGATGACGCGTAAGTTATATGTTTGCTCATCCCGTCTCAATATCTAATGTGTCGCCGTATAGATGGCTGTATCAATTGATGATATCACAAGACGCAAACTTCCGCCTCAAAAACAGGCTCCGAACCGGGAGTCATGAAGACCCGTGGCTGGGGCCTGGCCTCGCGTACTGTGTCGACGACGGACCGTATGGTGACTATGTCATGTCCCTGGCGAGTCAAGAGGACGTGAGTGCAGTTGGTTATCACAATTGCTATGGAGACTAACTGTAGTCGCCCAGATTCGTACTTGTTCTGGATTCGCTGCCCTCCTCAACGCGCTCACTCGTAGCTCTAAAGGGCTGCGATCCACTGGACTCATTGCGGTAAGCTGTCGCCATGAGCTCTTCTTGGGCAACGGAATGGGCGACTTGCAGAAAGGCGAACGGTATGTTCGTTCTCTCGTGGTCTGGAAGTTCTTAACTCACCTGTTCGTAGCTGGGCGAACATCGATTACCTTGTAGCATCGTCAGTGAAGGGCACCGGGGTGCGCAGGATTATGGACTCCTATGACGTGGGATGCGAACACGAGAAAGGGTTTTTCCAGCGCGCTGTGGAGTTCCCAGACCACATCAAGCTGGACCTTCCCAAGGACGCATGGGTCTTCGTAGTCCCAAAGTTCCACGTCAGTGCACACAAGCCGGAATGCCAAGGCGCGTTCTCGCCCAACTACGTCCCCTACACCGCGCGGTTCGATGGCGAACACGTGGAACGGCTCTGGTCGATGCTTAATCCAGCTGCGCCCAGCACAAAGGAGATGGGACCCGGCTCTCGCAAGGAGACCTTGGACGACCTTTGCAGCTTCAACAACTGGAGGAAAACTATGAATCTGGGTTGGTGTCTGTGCAAACTCCTGCAAGTGACGTGCTGACGTGACTCTCAACAGGAGAACAGCTGACAAAGCTGCTGGTGGAAGCGATCCGGGAGGCCGCAAATCACAAGAAGGATTTCGACGCTTTCGACAGCAAGCTACGTCGAGAGCGTCCTCAGGAGGTGGAGAAATGGATGGAGATGGTACGGGTTTGGGAGGAGGATCGATGCAACTCACCCAGCCCGTTCACGATCCCGCAGAAAAGTACGTTCCCTATCTCTATTTCTGTACCTGTGCCTCATTCGTCTTGTCCCCAGGTGTCACCCGAGCTGATGTTCGTCTACGCCTACTCGCCGAAGAGAACCACCAGTCAGCGAACTCCAGGGCGGCGGATCTTGACGCAGGACCAAGCGGGTTCATTGTGCTCGGTCTGGAAATCCTGGCCGCTCAGTGAGTTCATTCTCTTTTACGCTATGGGACGAACTCCGCTGACATTGTTGTAACAGAAGAAACCTTGCGCTGCAATGTAAGGAGGCCGACGACTCCGACAGTGCAATGCTGCGAATCAAGGTGCAGAAGCGACTCGCCACGCTCCTCGGAAAAGTCCGCAAGTTCCGCCAGCTCCAGGCCGCATACATGCCCGCCATTCAGACTTCTACCACCTCATCTACGCCCCCCAAAGCTCTCACTGCGCTTGACGTGGAGACGTTCTCCGTCATTCTCCCCTCGGACCTCCCTTCAGAGCAGCGCGTGCAAGTTTGTGGTGAGAAGTTGCCGCGAATGGAGGACGAGCTTCAATACGCTGATGCCTGCGACGCACTGGAGGACCTGCGACACTCGCTCAGGATGCGCACATGCTACAACCAGGACAAGATCGCAAATGTCACTGGTCAAGTACCCAACACCAAGGCGCGTTCGCTACAGAGCTCCGTCGACCAGGCTGTCAAGAACGCCGCGGATCGCTATCGTCGTGCCCGACAAGCCATCGACCGTCTGCGCGGTCCAGGGGCGTGGCAGGAAGTCTTGCGCCCTCTGCTCGATGGGGACCTTGTTGGCCTGAACGAGCGTGCGCTCACCCGTGAGGAGGCTGCAGAGCAAACGCGGGTACGCGCGATGGGTGAAGAGACCTGGGACGTGTCCGTGGGCATCCCTCTCTCTGGGGTAGTGTATGTAGGGGAGGGCCGCAGGACGCTGTCCTGGATTTGGTACAGCGGCGAGTCTGGTGCTATAGAAGGCGGTGATGACTTTGGGCTGAGCGACGGTGCGTTTATCACATCCGAGTTGCCCCTCCATACTATCGCTGATGATACTTTGACATCCTTAGCCCTTCGTGTTGAGTGGGCGAAAGCCCGCGCTCGCTCTGTGAGGTGGAACGAACAGGTCCGCCTCCTCTACGAGGAGATGCGACGCGTCATTGAGGCCACTCACCATCAAGCACGCTGGTGGAACCTTCGCCGGTCTCATCGACAGGGTCACCCAACAGAGGCAGTCGGTGATGAGCTGGGAGAAGGTCTCATCGCCTACGCTGATGAACACGCCAGTATGGAGATGTCCATCGCCAACTCCTTCGAAGCTAAATGGGCCGTCGTCCGGGGCAAGGCGCATGCATACTTGAACAAAGCGCAAGCCAGCGATGGCCAGGACTCTCACCCGCTGTCTCAGCAGGTAGAAGTCGTGCAGGTGGAGATTGAGGTGTCTTCAGAGGTCGAGGAGAGCGGCAGTGAGGATGAAGGGCGGTGAACATGGTGCGTCCTCACTTTCTGAGACCTTCCACCTCCCCATGTCGCCGCAAGTTCAGGCGATTCCCCCATACTATCATATGTTCCCTCTCTGCTCCATGCTGCATCTTTTCGTCTGCCCCTTCATCCATGCCCCGTTCCTGTGCCCGCCCCTAGATGGAGTACCACTGCATGCCTACGTAGTACATCCCAGTCTCTTGCTACACTCTGTACAATTACCTGTACTATACGGCTCCTATGTATCATGACAACGTGTCGTGAGGTCTCGCAACCTGCCAATGCATAAGTTCCAGTTGCTCTGAACCCCTGTCGAGGGCTCCGTCAAGCTAAAGTAGACGCATCGCGGTCTTCCTGTCGTAAGTCTTTATTTGTACCCTCGTTGACTGATCTGACTTGCAGAGTCTGCTCTGAGACCACGACGGCGAGCACGCCCAGTACCGCGACGAGCAGGCCGAGGACCGCGACGGCGAGCAGGGCCAGTACCGCGACGAGCACGCCCAGTACCGCGACGGCGAGCAACCCGAGAACCGCGACGAGCAGGCCCCGGACCGCGACGGCGAGCAGGGCCAGTACCGCGACGAGCACGCCCCGGACCGCGGCGACGAGCAAGGGCAGTACCGCGACGAGCACGCCCAGTACCGCGACGGCGAGCAACCCGAGAACCGCGACGAGCACGCCCAGTACCGCGACGGCGAGCAACCCGAGAACCGCGACGAGCAGGCCCCGGACCGCGACGGCGAGCACGCCCAGTACCGCGACGAGCAGGGGGCAGTGGACGGCGAGCTCGGGGTGGCGGGTAGGACTGTAGTAGCTGTAGATAGACACGTCGTCGAGCAATGTAGTTTCTGCAGCAAGGACAGCCCCAGTTACTACAGTGGGTGTTGCAGTGCATTGCACAGTCAGTACAGGAGAGTGTTATAAAAAGTCTACAAGGACGCCTCTGCAGATGGCGGACGTCGCTGCAAAGCTCAAGCGCGGGCCGAAGTCGCAAGCGAAGGCGGCTAACTCCAGCAATGGCAAAGGGAAGAGTGTCGACGCCGCGGATGGCACTGTCCGGCGTTATGGGTTCGCCGATTCGGACGATGAAGCGGTGGAGGCCCACGCCGCGAAGACGAGTCCGAGCAAGAACGGCGAACGCAAGACCAGCGACGTGAGTTCTTGCTATGTTCCCTGTCGCACATGCTGCTAAACGTTTGCAGGCTCTCGTCAAGATTGAGATTGCCGAGCCCCTTGCGCTTGGGAAGGACAAGAAGGACTTGAAGAAGGCGTCCTCCAGTAAATCTTCGAGGGACGGCACTTCGAAGGGCAAGGTATGCCTTTAGTGTCGTCGACATAGATCATTGTGTGACGACCACCGCTTACAGGCCATCGAGCTTGTCAGCGATGATGAGCCCGTCGTCAAGTCTACCCGAGCGACGTTCAAGAATTCTGACCTTCCCGCAGGCGCGCATGATGACCACCGCTGGAAGGACGAGACTCTGCCCACTCTCTTGAAGTGGTTCGGTACACAGCTCGATCCCTGGAACGTTTCCGACAGCGAGGTGGTAAAGGTGCTCCAGCTGATCTGGGATACGGTCTACAAAGACCGCGTTGAACACACGGTCTCCGTTGGTGACAAGGTTCATGGACTCGTATGTATCACGCCTACATTCAAGTTATCGCTTGTGCATCTCACCTCTCTGTTCTGTAGGCCATGCAGCGCGTGTACGAATGGAGGAGCAGCTTCGGGAACAACAGCCTGCGCGCCTTTGACTCGTGGTTCAAGGTCAGGGGCGCCGAGTACGACACACCGGAACTCAAAGCCCAGTTCTGCTCGGCAATCATGCCAGGAGGCCGCCTGTTCTACGAAGATCCCGAGGACGTCAAGAAAGTGGTTAGTTTTCCAAGCTCTGTTGTATCTCTGTCGTACTAACGTAGTATTTCTGAGCAGGGTCTCTATCGCTCGCCGTTCTGCCTCGCCGCTCTTGCTCCGCACATCGACGCCATCCAAGGGGCCGTCAAGGTTCGCGGTTTGTATGACAAGACGAAGACCCAGGCCCCGTATGGCGCACTTGGCCTCTGCGGCGCCGCAGTCAGTAGTTTCTCGTTTTCTGCGCGGTGTCTCTCTCACGTATTATGCAGGCATATCGCACAGCTCTCCTCTATGCTGCTGAGAAGGTTACAGGCACCGGCAGGAACCTCGCAATCACAAAGGGTGCCAATCCCGTCACAGGCAAGGAGAGCAAAGACACCGACTTCAGCGTCACGAATTTCGGAGATAAGACTAAGCAATGCGCGCTCTCAGCCAAGACCCTCTCCTCCGACAAGCTCGACATCATCTGGACCTCCGCGAGGACCCTCGCTCTCAGGAGCTCGATGGCCACTGTGCAGCCAGCCTCGAAGGAGACTGACTATTCCCAGCTCGTCGACGAGGAGTAAGGTATGTATCTCGCTCGTTCGATTCATGTCCTTTGGCTGAGATTCGCCACAGGTATATTTCTTGTGTCTCTTTGTCGGTGTGATCCGTCATCTGCATCATCCGTCTGTCGCTAACCTCTTGCAAGTCTTGATCTTGGAGCCCCCGCATCGTCTTAACCACGGACGTACGCACTACTACACATATACTGCTTGGCCCCCTGGTATATACCGATCCCGTCTCGCCTTCGTACCCTTTTCGTCCTGCTCTCGTCTCGCTCTCGTCTCGCTCTCGGCCCCTTTTGTCCCGCGCACTCACCAGAACTTTGTAGGCTGTGCTGGCTGTCGTCACCTTCTCGTTCATGCATATCGCTGCCGTTGCGCCCATCTCCTCGTTACATGATCACTTCCCTCTCTCTGCACCCCTCGCCTCCATTACATGCTCATGTTCTTGTTCCTACCCCAGTCACCGTAGTAATGTCTTGACTCCCTACCCCGCGGACTCACCTGTATACATGAACTCCTGACTGACTGTGTAGTCGTCGCCGTCTGGCGCACATGTGTGCCTGCGTGGGGATACCGACTGGCGCGGTGAACGTCCCAACGCGTCTGACTGTCTGAACGACTGCTCGACCTGGAACGTGGAACGCCTGACTCACCGAGGGAGCTGATGTACGAATACTCCGTGGAAGCAGGAGTGACTGCGACGCCTGACCCACTGGATCAACTCCTGTCCTGACAGCCTGGATGCCTGGGACGCAGTTCGTCGATGCCGCATATGCGCCTTGCCCGCGAGTGCGTCTTAACGACAGTCCGCATGGGCCACGATCACACATGGCATTCGCTTCCACTGAGCTGCTCCCTTGAGTGAGACACATCTCCCCTGACATTCATCCGCCCATTGCTGACAGGAACCTCTGGGCAACACATTCACTGAGACACACAGACAGCTGCGCACATGCGCGCTGAGCGACGTTACCTACTGGATTCATTGGGTAGGCCGCTGACTGCCTGTCGCCTGCGAATGGAACGCTCGAGCACCCCGCCGCTGGCGCACGGCCTTCCCTGATGCAGCATGCGCATGATGTACGACGCGGTCTTGCGGGCAATATGCCTTATGTCCTGGCAAGGGACCTGTTCTGGGCGACTGCCACGCATGCAGCCTGCGGCACAATGCGCGCTGAACAGTCCTGCGTCTGCTCCACGTTGCCGTATGGCGCAGGGGCGAGCCTTACTGTCTGAACGTCTCCGCTGCATTCCGGCTGGCCCGCGCATGGCCTGGTACACACCCCACGCTGACCGACACTGTGTCTGCTTCATCACGTCGTATGTCGCACGACGTGCCTTGTACGCTGCCCTCCTGAATGTCCCCATGCATACTTAACGACTGGGCTGCAGACTCGCTGCCCCACACGACCAGCTGAACGATCATGCGCCCAGAGCAGACCTGTGCATGCAAAACAGTCAGCCTTGCGACCTGCCCGTTCACTCTCGCTGGCCGACGCCGCGTCTTGAACGCCGAGCAGCCTGTGCTACGGACGCTCTGACAGCCTGATACACCGAGCTGACTGCTGATCAGACCCAAGTGGTTTGGCCCTATTTATACCTTGATATCTACTTTACAGATGGGTACACACCTTCACAACCGAAGAAGTCGACGAAATACTATCAGATATAACGGAGTAAGTATACATCGCAGGTCAGGCGCCCATGCGCTTCAGGCCGTTTAAGGTGAGAGATCTGCGATGGGTTGGCTTAACCGCATGGATGCCTGAACGTCACATTCTCGGTGTTCCATACAGATTAAGACAAAATAAGACAGAATGGATTTTGCTGATGTGTGCCCTAATACCGGGCTGCTCATGGAGATGGCAAGGACGTCATTATCATAATGTCTCATCCCGCTGCTATCCATGTACATTTATACCTGCATCAACGACATACCCTCGCCGTTGGTCTCAAGAACTTCGCGTCTGCCGCAATTTGAAGCCCATACTGGGCTGCTAATACTCTATCGTCAGCACCCAGCGCGTGTTCATCGGCCATACCACCGTGAACGACCACGGCCTGAAGCGATACGTCGCTGCCATGTACTCGCACCAGCTATTGCGTTCGAAGAGGTTCAGCAAACTCGCCGCCGTACGGGCCAGAAGTACGCACGCTTCCTGGATCTGCCGCGTGACGACGGTATCAACCGGCAGCCCTGCCTTCACAGTGTCTCAGGTGTCAGTTCCAAGTATGTACCGCAGCTCCACACACTCACCGGATTGTACGGGAATGGCTGGCCCTTCTGCTGCCCATGCATGAGGACCAGCACGTTGTCCTCTCCCATGTCGATGAATGATATCTCGCTCATGGCCTTCCCGGTAGTTAGCGTGCGAGACAGCGGACAGCAAATAGACACGAACGTTCGCAAAGTTGCGGTATGTGAAGACCGAGTTCTCCAAGGCGTCCGTGTCCTTGCAATTGAACAGCGGCACGAGGATCTGCGAACCGAGATTGATAAGTGGTTTGAGATGCGACGCTTTACTCACTCTGTACGCCGCGGGCGTCACTCGCAAGAAGTCCATCTCGGACGCTTCGTTCGCGAATAGGTACGGGTGGTCAAAAGTCGCCAGAGTGTTGTCTAGTGACAATGTTCAAAACGTCACTCAGCGTGGTGTCCGCGGCGCATTCCGCGCTGACGTACCTCCCATGGTTCTCTATCCAAAGCCGGAGTACGCTGAAATTGCGACAAGCACTAGCGATGCGTGTGTGAGCGCGTTGAAGTCGAGGTGGCACCTCGGGCGGGATTGGCGCCCGCATCCTCCGAGCTGTATCTGTTAAGTCAAACTAATAATTAGCGGTGGCTACGCCCCCTCCTCATAATGCAGCCATCATGAGTCTTGCAGGCACGCATAGCATGGATCACATTGTCCATGCGTCAGCTCGCTCGCTTGCATCACCGCACTTATTGCTGCTACATGCGTGCGCCCTACGTCGCATGCCATATTCCTACTTATTGCTGCTCCGTGTGTGCGCCCTACGTCGCATTCCATATTCCTACTTGTTGCTGCTCCGTGCATGCGCCCTACGTCGCATGCCATATTCCTATGATATAGATTCCGTGAAAGACTAACATTGCACTTCCGGACACGCCCGGCAACCACGCCTTGCTCGTTTCTTCTAACCCCACCCCCATGTGGCCGATCTAGATAGCGATCTTAGCACACGGTTGCCTGAAGGACGTCATCAGACTTACGTCATAAGACGCCGAGGCCCTCGCTCACATGCTGCCCTGGCCGGTGTATTGCGGCAAGCCTGGACTCTGTTGTCACGTCAGGTCGGCCGTAAACAGGTCAAAGCGGAACGCAAAGGGACCTACTTGAGTATATATTGTGCGAGGGAACAGTTTGTCACACTGTTCCCACAGCCGAGTATATCTGTGTGATTGCCTAGCCGCGATCGTCAGTCGAGAACTCCCGGTCACCGCTCACGGAACTTACTTTCGATAGTAAGCGGCGCAGCCCAGCTTCCCAGCCTGCTCTTCGCCCGACGCCCTGTTCAGCCATTCCGCTTCCTCAGCCTTGAACATCGTCGCAGTCCTATACATCTCTTCATGTTTAAGATGGTACTCTTCCTCCCACCGCGCCTTGGCTGCCCGACAGCGGAACCAGTGAGCTCGACGCTCTATAAAAATGCTTAGCTCGATGGGCTGTCGTGGCGAATAACACTGACTTTGATTTATATACTCCTTTGTTGCGCCTTCAGGGTGGTCGTCCACGAACGAGAAGTCCGCCCAGAGCCAAGACGGCGTGCGACGACTATCGCCTGGTCGCTTCTGGTCCATGATGACGACAAATGGGCTCGCGTCTTTGTGCGTGATGACGCGAAACCTAGGGTCCTTGTCCGACATCCCGAGCACCCGCATCGTGTCGCGGAGCCGATGATACTCCCGGCGAATGTCCTCACCGACGCCCTTCTCCTTGACGTCTAAAGCCCGGACCTTCTTGCCATGTTTCTGACCAGTCGATTGCGTCTGCAGCTCCTGGATACTTATGCGGGTGGTTACCACGGTCCGAAACTGGTCCAAGGCTTCATTGGCTTGGCCTTCTCGCAACCTGAGCTCAACCGCGACCGACGCCGCCATCGAGGCGTGCTTACGTATCTTGCTGTGGTACCGCGAGGGCAGCAAAACTGCTACGTTCTCGACAAGCTCGATGAGCTCGTTGACGCACTCCTCGTTCTGGTCCAGAGCCGGGTTAATCTGGCGCGACGTCGGCGGGACGTGCGGTTTTAGCCCGTGGAGACGATCGTCCTCGGCGTCCCGCCACGGCCAGGCCTGGGGCAGCGCTCGTGGCGCACACTGATATGAGGCCGCGGGTGAAGGCGCGGACTCTGCATTGACGCTTGGGAGCTTCGTCGATGAGGATGCGGGCGAAGGAGACGGAGGTGCTGCAGGGCGGCGAGGTACACGGTCCGTGCACTCCTCCGCGCAGGTACAACCTGCGGCCGCGTCGGAACACGCTAGTACGACATGAGGCGTGATATACCTGTTGTACGTGTCGTGGGACAGCTGAGACTTGAGAAGAAAGTCCTCCACTCGCTGCTTCATGTGCTGTCGCTTGCGATTCTTGCTGCGATCGAAGGCGACGAGCTCGTCCAAGAGGGTCAACCTGAGCCGCGCATGAGCCGCCATGCGCGGAGAGTCTGTACGAGAACTTGCCTGTCGCTTTCGAGTTCGATCATGCCTTCGATGGCGGCGACAGTTTGCATCCCTGCTGTATCGCCCGACTCCGCTCGTTCCTTTGCCATGCTGCGCAATACCGCCTCGTGGGTGATGTCTGGAATATCGTGTCAGTGACATTATGCAAACTGGTCGTACTACACTCACTTTCGTCTACGTCTGGCATGAATGGATTGTCCAGGTCCTTGTGGTTCTTGATGTCCACCACCTTGCTCAGCCACTCCGCCTCCTCGCGCGTCCATTGTTCGACAGTCGCGGGTTCGATCGAGTTCTCAAACTTCTCGAGGAACCTGCGCGATCTACGGTACTGCTTGTTGGCTTCTCGGTATTTCTTATGAAGAGTGCGCGCTGGCCAGGTTAATCAGTAATCTTTGAGAATGACGTCTAACGGAAATCACTCACGCATGTCGTGGACCTTCATGATGTTCGTATCGGAGAAGCCGTCGTTCATGCGGTCCTGCCGATGGCCCGTCGTCATCTCCTTGGTCATGGGCGCGTCGAGGTTGTGCTTCGCCCACGTGTGCTCGGTCTGATCGCCCCAGTTCTTCGCGAAACCGGGCAAGAACTCGGGGTTCTGCTTCGTCTGGCATTCTACTTTGTGCATTCGTACATGGAACGACCCCACCGACCCTCGGAGTTCCGGGAGCTGGACCGACGTGATTGTCTTCAAGTGGGGCAACATGTCGACGATCTTCAAGAGCCGTTTGATCAGGTTGATGAGGTACTGGCAGTTGATGTCGTAGGACTGGAGCAACAGAAGGAGCTCCAGGTACCTCTGCAACGCCGAGACCAATGAGAAGTCTGCGAAAGTCGGCCTGAGTGCATTCGTCAATACATCGTACAGTGCGACTGAGCAGGGACTCACTTCTCGTTGCGTAGCAGGTCCACGATCGAGTTCGCCATAATCAGTTCATGGCGGCATGTCATCACGATGATCCCCGTGACGTCGCCGAGATAGCTCCCTAGAAAGGCCCCGAACTTATTGCAGCTCGATTCCTACCAACTCAGTCAGCACCCAGGGGCTCCTGATTCACAGTGTCACCAACCTCTTCTTCGAGCTCCCCAAGGTGGTCGAGGTAGTACTTGAAGTCTCCATTGTCCACGAAGTACGCCGCTGCTCCGATGAGCGACACGTCGTTCTTGTCACGGGGCTTCTTGCGCTGAGAAGAGCGGTAATTGCCGTCCATGGAATAATGGAGGCCATCCAGGAATCTGTGCAGCATCAGTGATTGCAGGCAGGCAACTCCTGCGAGATTACTAACCGGTGTATCAGGTCGCGCAACTTCCACCCGGGTCGCATGTTCTTACCGGGCTGCGGACATGCAGGACATAGAACGGCCATGCTTCCGAAAGGCATACTCGCACTTGGCGTGACGCCAAAACGACGGCACGTTCGGAGGTAGCTGAACTCTCTCATGGTCATACTGAACTCGCGATGCCGATCCTGGGGGTGCACGATTGGTCAGCGTCAGTGCATGTTTCAACGACAGTAACATACCGGAAGCACATGTGGCGCTATGTTGTCGGTTGTACGCCGCAGGTACGCGTGGAAGTCGTGTACGGTGGTATGGGCTTGGAGCGTGAGGAGGTGATACTGTCGTAGGACGTTCATCGTGTATGCTGAACGCGGGGTCTCCCAAGAGCCCGGAAACAACCCCATCTCGAGCAGCTGGTACGGTTCGTTGCTCCCACGCTCCTCAGGTATGGCGTCTCCGGGTGTGGGATGTGCGGGTCTCTTGCGGACTTTCTTCATGGGGGCGCGGCTGGGACGGCAGGAACAGAGGCCGACGTTCATCTTCGTCATGCCGTGGTCATGCACGATGACCATCTCGCGCGTCGCTCTTCCATGGCGACGGGGGCAGGGGTTTCCACCGTGACCGTAATAGAGACGCAGACCGATGTCGGTGCATGAAATCTTCCTCCAAAAACCCTTATGCCCATCCCATTCCAACAGTCGATGCAGGGGTGAAAGCTGGTGCACGAGCAAGACGCACGCTGCGCATAGGTCAGGGTGGCGGAAGCAGTCCGAGCAACGGTAACGCGGCCCTTGGAGTCCTAACGGAGACGCAGGTCGGCCCAGCAGGGCGCAGAAAGTGCATGTATCTTGGCGCACTGGGGGGCCTTCGCTTGCCATCATGATATCGAAAGCTACTTGAGCAGGGCCGCCGAGGAACTGCTTGCATCGTTCCGACGGTGGCTGGACAGCGGATTAGGTCACGTTTATTGAAGTGCCATTCCACTCACTATCGTGTTATTCACTCGAGGTGCCTTCTTTCCCTTCCCAGTGTCGTCACCCTTGCCATTCTGCCTTACTCCTTCATCCCGGGTGGTGTCGTCCCCATCTGAGTCAACTCCTTCCTCTGATTCTTCGTCACTGGAGGACTCATCCTCTCTCTCGACGTGACTCGACTGTGTCGGAGTCGCGGTATGAGTCTCGGCGTGAACGCGTGGGAAGGGGTGCTTATGTGCATTCGAGAGGGAAGGCGATGGCGAGTCGGATCGCGATAGCCCACCAGGGTCGCTGGCCGTATGCGTCGGTGTGGTGTGTGTTTGTACGATGGGTGTCGGCGGTGCAATCTTGGGCGGCGCCAGAGCAAACGGTATAGGCGTTATTGTCGAACTAGAGGTCCGCAACACTGGGACGGCACGGATCCGGTGTGCTCGAGACGGGCTGCCGTCTATCTGCTGGACTTGCCCTATGACGTCCCGCGCTGTCCAGGCACCTTCTTCGCCAGTTACCTTGCGTTTCTTCTTGCGTGGCGTGCGAGGGTCTCGTGGAAGAAACATGTCGATCTGCCAGATGGACGTGAACAGTGAAAGGAACACTGGCAAATTGAGTGTCTGGCCCGCGACGTTGCCAACTCTTGGTGGGTACGACTTGTCCATCTACGAGGGAGATGGCATTGCCATTCCTGGTCAATTAATGCCTCGATAATAAATTCATCGTTATTCTTACAGGCTGCAGAGACGCGCTCTGCATTTCACGTCTGCTCGCACAAGCAGAACTATGTGCGCCGCGTTAGGTAGGTACTTAACACCCCAATACAGCAGTCGCGTTCTCCGGATGCGGGGTTCGACCTGGACATCCAGACTGCTTGACCCGAGAGCTATATCGCCGTGGGTGTGCCAACTGTCCATAATTCACTGTAGGCGCATGCGTGCACTGGTGAGTGCGACATTCTTACCGGACAGCGCGCGGGGTTCGCCTGCTCTGCAGGACTATGTCGTGCTCGGCCTCTGACGGCCTCTGAAGGTTTCCCGTTGCGTCTTGACCTCTTGACTCGCTTGGGTGGCCATCCCATGTGCACCCAGGTCCTCCTATATGCGGTGCCTAGTACACCGCAGGAGTTCCGGCTCGCGGAGTGCCAGGCCGTAGAACCTGCACATCTCGCGAGGGGTCTTGCCAGCAGTTCGCCGCGTGCCGTCCATCGACCGTTGTGGCACATAAGGGCCTTGCTGTGAGCTTGCGGTGGGAGGGTGGCTGGCGAGGGTCGTCTGGTACAGTGGGAGCACAGAGGAGGTCGAGCGATTTCGCTAAGTCTAGACGCCCGTGGCCCGTCGTCATGGGCGCTACGATACCCAGGCACAGCAGTCCGCCTCGAGCTATACGTATCCCATATGTCTACCACCTTCGCAATTCCCTCGCTCACCCTCGCTGTCCCCTGGCTCTCCTCCACATCGCTCCTCACGACAGAGCAACCCCGGGGCGAGTTCTACGGCTCAGCCCGGTCAGTTGTTTGCCTCCGCCACCCCCTGTGAAGCTTCGTGGGCCACCCACGTAGCTCCAGAGGTACTGATCTCGAAACCCGGAGGAACTCTTGCACGAAGACCGGTCCCCCACGGAGCCACGGTGTATCGCGACGCAGGAGTTGGAGGTTCTATAGCATACTGCTCCCTTACGATACTTTCGCGTAGATTCTGGTTCGTAGATATCTTGCCTCTCATCTACTATACTATACACTCACCAACTTCCGAGCCCATGACCTCACGCAATCCCCTCCCCTCTTTCACCCGCCGTGTGCGTCCCGATGCTATCCCGAGCTCAGATCAACCCCCTGCCCCCCATGGCAGCGTGTCTGTCTCGGCCGCATCCCGAATCCCTCCACAGGATGCTCAGCTGTCCTCCGACCTTTCCCAATCTTCCTCTGGCCCATCCAGGACCGCGAGCTCTCTGTCGCTATCAACGCCAAGGGATGCTCTACCTCCATGGCGTAGACATTCGGCATGGCGGACGAGCCGCCGGCCTCGCGACGACACGACCCTTCTGTATGAACCATCATGGCGCACATACGAGGCTCCTCGCCCTGTCACACCCCGCGCACGCCCTCTCACTCCTCCCCTCGTGGGACCCTCGCGGCCTGACGCTGTGTCTGCGCCGTGGCTCAGTGAGATGCTCCCCTCATCAAAACTTTGGGTAAATCAGTCAGGACCAGGTTGGTTGTCTGTCGGTGACATGTTGTGTGCCCCAGCTGATCCTTGTTCAACAGAGCCTGCAGTCACCCATCCTGCCGATGCCAAGGTGGCCGATCAAGGCTCGTTCGCGACGAAGGTGATCACGTCGCCTAACCAAGACTGGGTGCTGGAGCATCCGATCGAGCGGGCAGTCATCCGAACATACGCGAACGGTTTGTGGGGGTACCATGAATACTCGCGGTGGCCTCAACCTCTGACTCCTAATATGTACCACGTCGCATGTATTCCCCGGCCCCGTTCGGATGACGCGCTGCCTCCGATCGTCTGGGTAACGTTGCAACGTGACACCGATTGGGTACGCTCCACCGACGCCGCGTTACATGGAGTCGGCTATCTGAAGGAGCACATCCGCGACGCGCTGAGCTTCGCAGCCTCCCAGGCCATAGAGCGCTTCGATTCCACGGTCGGCGGCCCTGAACATCTGCGAGCGTATGGCGTGGAACTTCGACTCGTCCTCAGGCAGTGTCTCGACGCTCTCGGACGTCTTCCCGCACCTGCCGGCCTGGCGATCGCCCTGGGCGCCCATATCCAAAGGCTGTCGCTGGAGCTCGTCGGCATTCACACGTACCTCAGAGAAGTCCTGCCTCGGTTGCAAGATGGCGCAGATTACTCGCGTCTGGTCCTCCGCGTCCTGGGGGCGTTCGTACACGATGAGGCAACAGCGTTGCGATGCGCGCGGGCGGGCCTGCCTACGTGGCTCGTCCAGCCTCTCACCCGGAAGATCAAGGTTTGGAGAGTGGTTGCCGCAGAACACCCGCCGTACATGTCCGAGGCGCTCAGCTCGCCCCCTCTGGAGTACGCAGTGGACGAGGTCGCTGGGGTTGTGAACACATCGGAGAGCTGGTTGTCGCGAATGGTGTTCG
The DNA here is from genome assembly GCA_016618145.1 of Sanghuangporus lonicericola. Taxonomy (NCBI): domain Eukaryota; kingdom Fungi; phylum Basidiomycota; class Agaricomycetes; order Hymenochaetales; family Hymenochaetaceae; genus Sanghuangporus; species Sanghuangporus lonicericola. The sequence goes on from WJSG01019293.1 coordinate 24,645, forward strand.
CTATCAGCCGTCAACTATGCTCAGCGGTACTTCCAACACTGGGCGACTCTGCGGTCATGGTCTCTAAGAACCTCGCGATGGTTGAGCCTCCGGCACCCACGAGATCGGAGCGCAATCTGACGCACAAGAAGACGAGGCGCAGCAGCAAGAAGACCAAGGAGAAGGGCCGTGGTAACACGACGGCTGCATCCGCTGGAGAACCTAGTCGCGCCAGTGTACCCGACGTACGCGCACCCTCGCCAGGTCAACCTGATGCAGAGGCCCATGCTCCGCTCCCTTCGACTGGTCAACCGTCCCAAGAGTTCGCGGAGTCCCCATTCTATCGCGTTCCTCTCGCTTGGAGGACGTGCCTCGCAGCGCTCGGATCCTTGCCGCAGCCAGCAGTGTCCATGGTCTACTTCTACCCCCCTCCATTTCTGCTCGACACGATTTCGTCAGAGACTCCGGAGCCTGAGGCGTACTACTCCTGCAAGGTTCGTCGTGATGAGAAGGTTCACCAGTATATCCACAACCTCGTTCGGATCCGTGCCTTCTGTCGCTGGCAGCTCCTGGATCCGACGGTGTCTGGTAGACCTCTCACCATCGCTGAGTGGCGCACGGCGTTATGGGGCGATTATCATGTGATGGTCTCCGCGCCGACGGCGCGGTCCGCAGGCGGGCAGCATCGCGCCAACAAAAAGTTTGCAGTCAAGTCGTCGATCACCCGTCTCTGCGCAAACTCCGCCGCCTTGACATCGTACGATCCCTCAGAAGTCCTCAAACTGGCAGGCTTGGCGGTGTCCAGACACACTGCGGCGCGCAACTCCTCTGTGCGTCTTACTTTGTGTTGGGAGGCGCATGAAATCAATTTCCGGGCGGAAGCGCTCGCGCTCGATGCATTAATGGTTCCTCGAGATAATTGGCCTGTCATGCATCGGTGGGCCAGGGAGGCCCGTGTCTCCGGAATCTGGGGTCCGTCCTCGTCGTTGCTCACGGTTGTTCCGGACGTACCTGCGGACATACTCAGGCCGTGGTGGATATCGGCATCTCAGGCGAACTGGAAGCAAGGAGAGGCACGGCTGCGGGCGCTCGTCGATGTAATGTCACAGTGGGCTGGCTTTTCTGAGGATCTTCTCATGAAATCACGTCAATCTGTTTGGAGCCAGGACGAGTACGAGTGGGTGCAGACAGAGGCAGTCCGGTTTTATGTGGCAACGTTTGTGGCGAAGTACCATCGCCTTCCCGTGCCTCCCATGGAATTTCCGTACGATATTAGCATCATGGATTTTCCGGACATGTCAGAATCGTAGCTGTAGTCACTGTGCCATGTATCTGGTATTTATAAAATTGCTTCCTAGTTGAAGGTAAGACTGTCACCGGAGATATTGACGGCGGCAGGGTCTCTGAAAAATCTGTTCACCTCCCGCCGTGACCCCGACATCCCTTCCTCTTCCCTCTCTGTTCTTGCTTCTGCAGCTGTATATGACGGACCTGTCTCTTTGCCTTGGACTCGCGGTTGCCGCTCCCGGTAGTATGCCACTCGCCGCCGCCCCGGCTGGGATCGACGACGCGATGGTTCCCCTTCCCACTCCTGCTCCCGAAAGCACTAATATTGCTGGTTCGCCTCTGCCCGACGACACGGAGACCGCGCCACCCTTGCCTCCTCTCGAGTTCGTCGAGTGCTTCATGCCCGCGATGCACGTCAAGCAGGATGGCAACCCGTTGACCTTGGAGTAGAGACGGTGGATCGTCCAAGCGTACTTCACCACCCAGGTTCAAGCGAAGGTGAACTCCGGCGCTAGCGACTTCCTCGCCCAGGCCATCGACATCATCAGCGCTCACTACCGGGTCCGATGGGCCGCCCCGAGACCTGAGGAGGACCTGGAATTGTTCAAGCGACGGCAGAAAAACGCACGTCAGCGCAAGGCTCATATCACTCGTTTCCCTGCGGAGAGCGCTGCAGAGGCGAAGCAAAGGCTCGAGGGCATTCACGAGGTGAGTTTACATAGCTTGCCCAACAGCCTGATTTGGTCTGATACAGTCGCGTAGAACATCCGGTCCATCATCACCAAGTTGCGCAACAAGATCAAGACGCGCGGTAGCAAGGCTGTTCTCTCGCCGCGGCCATTGAAACCGAGTCGACGCCCCCGGGCTCCCGGGCCATTGGACGTCCTCTTGAAGAGCACGGCGGGGCTGGGTATCCCCACGCCGTTGACGGCCTCGGGTCATTCGAACCCCGGGGCCCGTCGGAGCCTCGGGAAAGCGCGGCTCCAACAAATGTCCCCGGAGGAGCACCAGCAGCTCAACGAGGCGGTCCAACATGTCAGGGAAGAGACTGTTGAAGAGGAGATTGAGGCCGCAGGCGGTGTCGACGAGTATACTCGTGCACAGTGAGTTCGAAACTATATCCTGTTCGGGCGTGCGTCCTCATGATTTGGTCAGGTTTGTTCCGTCGGTCCTGCCGTACATTGAGACGGCTGCGTTAGAGCTGAGGAAGAATGCGCACTGGGTTATGAGTGCCATCGCCGGGGGTCCCAGCGAAGATGGTACGCTCAAGGTCCTACCGTACGTCATCGTTGCATCTGTACGGCCTCTGCATGAACTTGAGCCATCGTTGCAGGGTGTCGCTCGTACAAGATCGCCGCGGCCGCACCTTCTGGGACGCGCTCTGTGCGCACTTCGACTTGGACCCTGACGAGTTCAAGTCTTGGTGTGTCATGTGGCATCAACAAATCATGAACGGTACGTATGCTTGCTCCATCCTGTCAGATCATCTTACATATGTCGCATGGCAGCTGCCCCATGTGCAGCGATCGAAGACGTCGGGCAGGCGACCGCAGACGTCGGGCAGGCGATCGAAGACGTAGGACGGGCGACCGAAGACGTCGGACAGGGGATCGAAGACGTCGGACAGGGGAGCGAAGACGTCGGACAAGCAAACGAAGACGTCGGACAGGCGACCGAAGGCGTCGGGCAGCCGACGGAAGACCTAGACGATGCGATGAACCCCACATTCCTCGACCACAGCGTAACTGGTGAGATGTATCGCGCCCATTGGAACGCGCAGATATTAATGCCGGCCTTTTAGACCTGTCTTTGAGGGCCGACATTGTCACCAATGCACACGTCCACCATCAGGCTGATGTAACAAGGGCGGGCACCGATACGTTGGCTCTGACAGCCGTCGAGGACAACATGACCGGTGAGATCTATAGCGTATCTTACCATGCGCCGATAATGATGTTGGCCGCTCAGGACTTGATGGGACTGCGGACGTTGTCGCCAACGCCCTTGTCCAGGAACAGGCTGATACAGTGGGACGCGTCGCCGAACAGATTAGCGGTGTGTGCCACAGTATGTATTCACATCCAAGGATCCTCACATGGCTGTCCGCCTTGCAGCACTGTCTGCGCCAGCGTGTGTCGCCGCGGATGATAACGCGCGCGCGCACGTCGGGGCCGTGAACTCCTCGGATAATTCAGAGCTTGGGGATCCAGCTACCGCGCCCGCGGCGGCCCAGAAATGCCCGAGTGATGACAACTCCCGCGAGGGCGTAGAGACACCTGACCGTATGTCTCTGCCATAGTATCGCCTGGCTATCACTAATACGTTGACAGATATCATGCTCGCAGAGCCATCATGCCTCCCATGCCCTGAGGATCTGGTCAGCCTCCCGCAGTGCGGCGACGTGGTGCTGAACGGGTCAACGCCTCCCATGCTGAGTTTGCTTGGCGATCACACCCCGGCGTCCCTTTCTACATTCGATGCTCTGTGTCAAGAGTTTCACTCTGCCGCCACCACGACCCCGACACACCCGCCGAAGGGTTCCTGCGCTCGGGTCCCAACAGCAACCTCGACTTATATCACATCTCCAGGATTCCTCCGTACATCTCTCCTCCCATGATGGAGCCGCTGCGGTCACAGGGTATCTGGGACGGCGCTGCAGGTCAACCTACCGACCCCACCATCGACTTCCCGAGTCAACCGGGCTGGAACGCCACTATGGAGGACAGCTGGATGTCCAATGCCGCTACCTTCCCCCTGCCCGGCATGGAGTTCCCCACTGAATCACTCGAGCCCTGGATGCGAGGCGCGGCGCTTCCCTGGTTCTTCAACGCCAATGACGAGGTCCCGCTGTTCGAACATGCCTGGCCTTATCCCAGTGGTGATCCACTCGCGGAGTCGCGTGAGCCGAACACCCCCGCGGGCCAGCCCAACGAATCGATCGTGCGTCCCGAGGAGGCTGTCAAACTGTCGGTCGCAGCTCCGGTCCCCATCCCTCCTATCGTTCCCCATCCTGGAATCGCCCAAATGGCTGTGAATGGTGGGACTGTGAACCCGCCCACGGCCGAAGGGGCTCGCAAACGTGTCATCCGGCCCACTAACAAGGCCATGAAGACACCCGGGTACGTCATATCTCCTTCGTCTGACCGCATATCCCTCTAACCGTCGAACGACCAGCACACAGCCGCTTACTGTGAAAATCCCAGAGAACTTCGGCATTCGCAGCGCGGCTCCGAAGCGCAAACGTGTAACTTCGCTCCAAACTAGCAATAAGTAAGTGCTTTTGTATGCCGATGAACGACCGCTCATGCACCCGTGCAGGGAAGGTTCGAAGAACCCGCGCTTGAAGTAGCGGAACCCGCGCTCGGATCGGCGGAACCCGCGCTCGGATTAGCGAACTTGAGAGTCTCGCCGCCGAAAATAAGTACATAGTTCACATGTAGTAGGGTACATTGTGCCTCTGATTACCGCAATCATGCGTGCAGAGCAGTTCCGAGTAGCGCGAGTCGAGGACTCAGTACTAACTCCCAAATGGGAGATGGAATAGATGCCCAGCCAAAAATTCTCGGAGATCGCAGACCCCCATGGCGACACCCAGCGGGAATTAGAATGGGTCACAATGAAAAATATGTTGTCCCCTGTCCGTCGCCTTCACCCTCCTTCTCGCCCCTCACCTCCACCCTCCTGCAATGCCCCTCGACGTCGCCCCTCCGCCCACGCCTATCCCCGAGGACAAGATTGTCATTCACCCTGCTCCGATGAGCGTCGACGCTGCCGCTTCGCCCACGCCTGTCCCGGAGGACAAGATCGCCATCCGTGTGATATGCTGGTACAAAGTGCGTCTGCATCGACTGTTATTTGATTGGGTAGGCTAACACATAGTCAGGACCACCAAGCCCCGGAGCTCATGATGGCCGAGAACGTCCGCGGCGAACTGTTGAGCCTCACCCAAGCGGGCTGGCTGAAGACTCTATGCCGGGCGGGCGACAAAGCGGGATCCTTCATCGACGTATGGAGCGAACTCAATGGCGATTGGGCGATGAGTACCCTGGACACGCTCGTTGTCGCCACCCAACGCACGACCATGGCCGTGCTGCTGCGACTCCCCCATGTTACTTTCTGCGAAGGTCTTGGAGTAGAATTATCTCTGCTCGAACAAGCCCGAGGTTGCTACGCCTTTGCCAAGCTCGAGCAGTTTGACCTCACATCCAAGAACGCTGGCAGACAGGTCAAGTTGGCCATATGGAACGAGGTGAGTATGTACTCGTTTGAAGGTGTCCAATGTCCAACCGTAATCACCAGCACCCGGAACACGAGGCAAAGGTTTACGCCATCTCCCTGTCGCCGGAGGACACCTTCACGGTGACATCCCACCCGGCGTTGCTGCAGCAGTGCGTGAGCGTCGTCGGTCTGCTCCCCACCCCTGTGCTGTTCGAGCTTTGGGATGCCAACGGCGAGCGCTGGATCGCAAAGAAGATCGGGGAGGCGATCGCCGTGGCCAAGGGCTTCGACCTTGTCCTCATCAGGCACCCACGCAACTGTGCCAATGTCGGCCTTGGCTACGCGGTCCACGATCTCCAAGTGAGCAGGGTAGTGGCGCAGAAGAAGGCGAAGTTTGCATCGGTCAGTGCTCATTCGTTGCCCTCCTTCTTCGCTGACCTCCGCCTGGATATAGCTAAAGGAAGAGAACGACAGTGCAGGCGAATCGCTACCGAAGGCGAAGAGACGTAGAATTGTGAACCCCGCCAATCGTTTTCCACCTGCAGGCCGGGTCGTCATCGACCTCACGTAGACTTAGTTACCTTAGTATCAGCACAAGTTTAATACCATATGGGTTGGTCAGATTCTGCAGAACACACAAGCCGACATTGGAGGTCTTCCAACTCCCGCTCTTCAAAATGCCGCGAAATCCGCGCAGGTGTCCGTTTACCCAGGGCCACGATGTTCTATCTCCCGCGAGCCAACGCGTTCAACCTGCGGCGCCCAGGCCGACTTCTATCTCCCACTTCGCAATCCCATCACGACAAATTTCTGACTGCGGGACGTCTAATAAAGTGGCACGCCGCCATGCGCATGCGTCCCTCATCCCTCATCCCCCATCTCCGCCCATGCCACTCCAACGCTTCTACGACTGACCTGGCATGCCCGGAGGCATCCTCCGCATCCCGAACTTCAAGAAAATGAAGACCAACTATAGTCTCGAGTTGAAAGCCCTCGCCCTGCAGGGTTTCGCCGACCGCGTCCCCGAATTTCCTGGTGTTTGTCCGCGCTGTGCCGCCGTCTATCCGTCCATCGTGGTCCAGTGCGGCTTCAAAGTGGGGATCGCCGGGGCGGTGGTATTCATCGTAAGTGCTGTACACATCGATTGATGACATGGTAACTGAGACATCCCAGTGTCGCTCGTGCCAACAGCCGCATATTCCTGTGCAGGCTGGCCCTTCTGAGGAACAACTGTCACGCATCGAGGAACAACGCAAGTCAGACACCGAAGAACTTCGTGCTCGCAACGCCGCGAACGCTTTGGTTACATATGCTAAGAAAGGACGAACTCGGGGAGGAATTCCCGCGGTACGTGTGTTTCGTCGATATGTGCAGTCCTCGGCTGACGTTCCTGTCAGCACCTCACCAAGTCTGCGCAGCTGTTGGTTAGTACTACTATTTGACACCTGACAGGCACAATTCTGATCTACTACGTAGTTTCGCAACCCTGTTCCCGACGGAGAAGGCGGCATTCGCGAAGGGCATCCTTGGCCCACTGTTGGCGCCGTTGGAGCTGTCACGGCACGTCTGGAGGTCGTATTGTTCTACAAGGTACGCGAGCACACTTCCTCCACGACATGGTTATGATCTCACGTCCGCCGTGCAGGCTGGAGACGCCCCCGTGACCCGCGCGGATTCCATGCGTGGCGATGGGAACGTCTACCTCTCCGACTACCAGTGGCTCCTTCCGTACTGCGAGGAGACCCATGTGTATGTCTTCGAGCGGTGGGAGATCTTCGCTCATCGCTGGATCACCATTCCCCACGCTACCGCGTCGTTCGAAATCCCCCATGACGTCGACACGATCTTTCTACGAGTCTGGGGGTTGAACTGCTACAGCCTAGGGCGAGAACTCCGTCGGTACGATGAGAAGCATAACACGGACTTGCTCCCGACCGACCGTATCAGTTCGTACATCCACGAAGTGATCGACGGCAACTTCTGGTTGGTAGCCTGGACGAAGGTACGCACCATCGCGTTCTCAATTGGATTTTTCAGCTCACATGGACCAACAGCCCGGGGACGGGCCGACGGTCGTATCTCTGACAAGATCGGTCTCCCAGCGACGCAGTGAGATACATGTCCAAGACTGGTTCGAGGGGCACGGTATCAAGTACTGGGTGGAGAAGGAGTACACCTGGGCGCCCTTCCCTCCGGCTCGTGGCGAGGCTCTGAAGCTCATGCAGGGGACTAACGCCGTCTTTCTGCGGCGAGCTGATATACCCCGTGTGCTAGGTTTCGGAGACGCTCTGGAGTGTCTCGAGCGCACAAGGCGGTTGCGCGACACCGCGCGTTATGCGGTTGATGTCCTGGGGTTGAACGCCCCGCAGCTCGGCGACGTTCTCGCTCCTCACCTGACCCACATGCCTACTCGTCGCGCTGCTGCTGTTGCAACTGCGGCCTCGCACGCACATGCCAGCGCCCTGAGCCGTGCGCGCCCCGAGGGCAGCCGCGACGCCAATGTGGTTGCCGCTCGTGCACCAGCCGACGCCACTTCCACTCGGTGGCGGGCGAAGGTAGCCCCAGGAGGGTTCCGGATTATCTACGAGGGCGAGAAGGAAGTGATAGATGTATCTGAAGACTAGTATGTACGGTATTTACAGGTGTACGCTACATGTTAAGCCACGACGTATGAAAGATCAATTGTTGGTAGTCAGGCGCGTTCGCTGAAACCGACATAGAAGGAATGGGAGGGGGAGCCAAGCGGACGGCGTGTTTTGGGTGGCCCAAGGTCGCCACGATGGCAGAGTTCCCCAACCACCAGGGGACAGGTCGCGGTGCAATGTTCCAAGAATGTCGAAGCTGATTGTTCGACCGAGGCTATGCAGTGCCAGCCGAAGCACAATGGGACGCAGCGCTAGGACAATAGCCCTGCGTCGCCACCGCGGCAGCCCGAACCAAGGCCAATGCGGCGCCACAAAGGACAAAGGCACGTCCAGGGATTTATGAAACGACGCGGGTGACCCTTGTGCTCACACTTCATCTTGTACCCCGCAGGTACCCTTGTGTGTTCGAATCGACCGGTCGTTCTGGGGCCACATACCGTAGGTGAGTCAACGTTTCCGCCGTTTCGATCGCCTCAGGCCAGCGGAACTCGGTGGTTAGATACCCGCACCTGGGAATCGCCGCAGGAGTAAGCGGGCTAGCGTGCCCCTCCAGGACTGTCTGCGCGGTGGTTTGATACCCGCACTTGGGAATCCCCCCCTGCAGACAGTCGTCGTCGTACGTGACTGCGGCCAACGGGCTGGTGTGGTTGGTGGTTTGATACCCGCACTTGGGAATCGCCGCCGCTGAGGCCGCGTTGAGGCTCACCAAACTATGCTAACCAGCTGAAATCATAGACTTTCCAGCATAGATAAGCTACCAGAGAATATGGCGCACCTGTTGCGCCGAAGTCCGTACAACCTGCGTACGTGGCTGTACCTTGCGACGTACCGTGTCTGCACTAATAGCTCAGAGTCTAGGTCCCAGGACGCCACGGGTGACCGCTTTTCAGGCGCGTGTCCCTGCTACCTGTCTATGACGAGCTCACATCTAGCGCAACGCCACATAGACGTATACCCGACGTGGCCACAACGTACCAGTATACCAAGCGAACCTTCCGACGGAGGAGCTCGCCGCGGCAGCGCAAGAAAGACATGAACAATACGTGGCGGGGGAACAAGTCGACGAAGAAGACCCAGAGGTACAGTGTGGGCCGACAGGCCTTGTCGACGCCTCCTCCACCTCTGGATCACATCCCAATATGCGCGGGGAGTGCTCTGGAAGCTCTGCGTCGGCGCGTGACACGGCCGCGTCAACCTCGAGCAGTAAGGTCGGAGGTAGCCGGTCGAAGGCATTACGATCAATGAGGAACGAAGAGGATCGTCCTTTATGGGCGACGATTCCAGCCAACTCATGTCACGACTACCCATGATCGTGGGAATAAACTTCAATCTCCGATA
>WJSG01019301.1:0-14635 GCA_016618145.1 Sanghuangporus lonicericola
GGCTCAGCGCCTTGTGTGTAGGAAGGAAACAGAGAAACCAGCTCAGCAAGGAATGAAGCTCAAGAGGCCAGCCGCAGAGGGGGAAGCGTGGAGGAGGGGTGACGGAGAGATGTGGAGGAGGCCGGCGGTGCGACGACGCTTCCGCAGACAGCGCGCGCCTACGCTCACGTAACCATGCTTAGACTTGGCAGTCGGGGCATCGGAAGCATTCCCTCCAGACGAAGATGCATTACAATTTACTACGCAAAGCAAGGCGAACTGGGATAACATGCAGAATACGTGACTATATCAATGTCCTAGGTATGACGGCGGCCAAGGAGAGACAAGGATGAGACGCTGGTGCGAATCAGTAATAAGCCGGACGGCGAAAGTAGTGTAAGTAATGCGATGGATGTCCGCGACGAGCCATACGGCCAGCTGAAGTAAGTATCTGCAGCTACACCGCACTCGACACCGTCTCATCGCTCTCCTCTGTCTTGCCGTGTGACCGTACGTCGAAGCTCGACTCCAGCGCGGCAGAGTCCCCATGTCTGACGAGAGAACTTGTAACCTCAGTTTCCAGACAGACAGCACAGCGCGGTGAGAAGACGTACGGTTCTAGTATGATGTTCGTCGTCAGCGTGACGTGCGCGCGGTGGCGGCGGTGCTGCATGACACCGCGTGCACGCTCATTCGGCTGGGTCATGGTGGTTGCGCTGCTGGTCCTTTTGAGACACGGTCAAGTCAGTTAACGCTCGGCTCACAAGCCAGGGTGGAAGTCGTACGCTTGAGAGATATCCTCTGGTTTGAGCGACAGTACCGCGGCTGAAGACATGACGACGCTGGAAGAGAAAGTGAGAACGTTACGGGGGGCGCATACGACCGTCGCCCAGCTAACCTGAGGGTCGTCGCTGAAACAAGGAGGCTGGTGTGAGCGAGGCTCGCAGAAGCCGCTGCGTGCACGGATGCAGACGTACCTGGCATTGAAGCTATGACATTCATGATCACTGGTTTGGTATCAGGTCAATATTGGTATAATCTCGTTGGTCAACACTTGATTCTCACCATTGAGGTTCAAAGCGGGAAGCACCTGTAGGGCCACTTGAACCAACGCCTTCGAGACGGATTGAGAGTACTTACTACAGCGGGGATAGTGACAACAAACGTTCCCACCACATACCAGAGGCACTGCTCTGATAATGAGGCACCAATGGCGCTCTTCAGGGCTCCTTTCCGCCAAAGACCAGCGACTGTGAGCATGAGGATTGCGAGATCCATGATCAGAGCTGTTGTATCCGGTAAGCGACGGAACCACAGCGTGTGAATAGGTACATACTATACAAGTAGAAGACGAACATCGTGATATGGCTTGTGCGAACTACAGCGCATGCTTGAGTTTGAGAGTTCCACGTGAAGGCGACGCTCTCAGAGGCCTCTGCACCAATCCGCATGATCAATCACAATATGTTCGGGCCTAGGTAGACCACCTACGGAGTCCAACCAGTGCGGCATGGGCAACGCAGCCGAGCGAAAGCACCCAGACGACAACACGATTCATGTCCTTCCATATGATGTATGACCGGATGCCGAGATTCATAGTGGAGCAGTAGGATGCTGCGCTGCCCAAGAAAGCTAGAGATTTGTACATCACTGTCCAATCCAAAGCAAAGGTGAGTATGCTACGTTCCCGTACGGAACGTGGACACTCACCATCACACGCCACCTTGGTTTGGAAACGATTTGTGAGGACGCTGACGCGTGATGCCAAGTCAGCAATTCGAAGACGAACAGTAGACTGAAACGTACAAGACCAACAGAGTCACAAGGATTGAGTACCGTCCGAAGAGGTACGGGATCTGGGAGCGAGGGGCATTTTAGCGAGATCGGTCTATGTAGTCTGCCGTTCAGACTGTGCGTTCAATTCAACACCGATGACACCCACGAGAACTCTCGAGTTCAACACCCTAAACCGCGGCCGGTATCCGCCACCCTTATATCGATACGACGGTAGCGTACAAAGTCCCGCCACTTCGGCGGGCGCGTCGGCGACGACGGCAACGAAGATAAGTGATGGTCAGCACGCTTGGGATGCTCCTGAACGCCTCGGGACCTATGCATCCACTCCTCTTTTTCAGACCCATCGTCGTCATTGTGATGGTATGGGACAGAGAGCCCAGAAGTCGCGCTCACTGTGAGCGACGATGAGCGCGGCCCCCGGGCTCAACGAACGCGAGCGATATATTCGCTGACCTCCGCTATCGCCTACTACCCTGTTACGCCTGCTGCAAGGTTCGTTATTCCCGGAGACCATGAGGATTGGAAGATCATCATGTGAGATGGTGTTAGAGAATATGTACGGCCTGAACGGTGTAAAATGGAGAGAAAGTGAGAAACGCACGAGAACAGGACTGAACCGACGCTTGCGAGTGATGAGGGACCACTCAATATCCATACGCGTGAGGACATGGTTCCTGTGAACGCAAAGTAAACTACGGGGTTGTAGGTTTGGTGGTGGTACACATACNAAACTACGGGGTTGTAGGTTTGGTGGTGGTACACATACCCGAAGAAACCGAGGAGGAACACCGCAATCTGGTTGTAGATGAAGCCGCAGAAAGCAATGACAGAGGGGTCGTCCCAGTTGACCATGGCAAAGTGTAGAAAGCAAGCCTGTGCACATAGAGCCACGTTGATACCAAGTATCGAGAAGTACCTGGCTACGGGGACAAGCACCAGTCGGTGGTCTTCATCCACTTAGCACTAAGGAGTGGCAGGGAGGGGAAGGGGGGTAGGGAAAGACGGGCGAGTACCAAACCTCGTGTGCCTATATACGCAGCATACGACAAGTGTCACTGAGCATCAAATACTTGGTAGGCGGTCGCTTGAACGGGAGAGCGATCGAGACATCTGAACAGATCTGACAGAACGTATGCAGTGCGCACGGCTGCGTCAATGTCGGTGAAGAATCTGATTGGCTGCCCCACGCTTCTTTCGACTCTAATCAGGCAACTGGACTTCCCAAAGCGTCTATTGAGATCACGTAATGATCACGTCCAGTATTTTGCGGGCGTCTGGTCACGCAAGCTTCTGAAGACGCGCTACGCCTAGGAGCTCCTCTTCCTCCAACCACCACGATGGTGCGTTTTCCCACGGTCACTGGCTCATAGGAGCAGCTATACCTGGGCCTGTATGCGATCACGCAAGTACGAACGGACACCCTTGTACTCTAGTAGTAAAGGGATAGCGAGAGAATACATGGGCCCTGCCCACGGAGACCTGAGCTCCGATGAGAAACCCCGGTATGCGCACCTGCCGCAACGGCCCCTGCGAGCCACCTAGCCCTGCTAGAACACCACCACGAGTGGGGAAAGACTCGGGACCACAACGGACCCAGCACACGACGGCTGCTGAGGTGGACGACACCCGTAGACGTGAGGCACCCAACGACGGGGCACCGCGCAACTGCCAGCGACGGAAAGCTGCGAAAGTAAGCAGGACCACGTAGTAGCCGACATCACCGAACAATCACGCCCGAGCACTGGTCAGCGTGAACGAGATCACTGCGCACAACGCAGCCGAGCCATACTTGACAAATGAAAGAACGGCGCGAGCACAAGAACGGAGCGAACGTACGTACGCAAACGGCGAAAGACAGACATGCACCCTGTTGCCCGTGGGCGATTAAGCCCAAGCATTTTGTGACCAAGAAGACATGTCGCAGCTGAGAATAAAGGCCCAAGAAATAAGTCTGAAGGGCTCCACTGGAAGCCTAGCACGAAAGTACGATCAGCACAACGACGAAAGTACGACTAGTACAAAAGACGAAAGTACGATCAGTACAACGAGTCACCCTGGCTGGCCTCCACGCGCGCGCTAGAACCACGCGACGAGTACCATACAGGGTATATGGCGCCAAAGTGCGAGACTTCAACGAAAAAAAGCAAAAGCGGGTAACACCAGCACCATCCCGCGTAAACCACGACCCCCTGACCGCAATGGGGGTGCGCTGGACTCAGAGAACCGATGGGAACATATCCCGGCGCTTCCGGAGGCGCGAAACGGTGAAAGGCATGAGCCAGAGACAGGACGTCAGACCGCCGTAGCTGCGGCGCGCAACGTCGACCAGACTCATATGCTCAGGAAAATAGGGAGAAAATTGCTGGAGGTCTAGAAGGGACTCCTAAACCCAGGAGGAGATCTCCTTGCCAGTTCCCAAGCTGAAACAAAAGCCAAATGATTTATAACGACATTGGACGCCCATGGATGCTTCGCGAACAGCCCAAATGGTGATCGCCGCTTCTAACCCTGAGGATGTAGACCGACTGGTGCACAAACATCCCACGCACAATGATAGTTATCTACAGACCACCTGAGAGGTGTAAGGACGACAACCCACCCACCCACCACGTCCAAGTACTCTGCACGTCTATCAGCCAACAGTGCCATGTACACCCGTTTCCAAAGCGCCCTGCCCAGAACGGACCTGCTGAACCCGCCAACCGAACCAGGCCCACCACAAACACCTCCCACTCCCGTTTTCGCCAAATGGGTGGGCTACGTGGATGGAGCACCCACCACACGAGCAAGTTTCCTGTCCAAGGAGCACATCTACGAGGCGATCGAGCGCCCAGCCACGCCGTTAGCGCTGGGGATGATGGTTAAGCTCTACGCCGTCTCGCCTGCGACATACTGCTCACTCGACGCTCCAACGAACCTCTACCACGCCTACGACGCACACGTTATTGGAAAAATCACACGAGTGGCAGGCTGGAGAGGGACGGCGGTGGGAATAGAGATCCAGAACGAATGCTGGCGGAACACGGTCAGGAGAGTCCGACTCGAAATCCCATACATACCGGACGTCACGGTCCGACGCCTCGCGCACCTTAAGGCTGGGAAAGGCCCGAGGGAGGCGCGGGAAGATCAACTGATGCGCCCGCCAACGGTGGTGCTCCCGCCGACCATATGGGAATGCGGGGCGCGCCGCTGTGCCACGCGCGAGCCGGGAACGGTCTGTGATGGAGTGCTGTACGTCTACTCGCTGGCGGGACCGGGAAAGGACGCGGATGAGTCAGAACGCAGGAAACCCAGAAGGAAACGACTCCGTGGGAACCTCGAGGCGACGGGATGGCAGTTTGGGGTTGATGAAAAGAGCGGACTTACCTAGGACAGAAGCCCGACTCTTCCGGTCCATTCTTACAACCTTCTGTACCTCGTGCGAACCTTATCGCAATCAATGAAATCCTGCATCATATCGATAACATTGCAGAAGACAGCACCCGGGACCCGACTGCTGAAGTCGAGCAGAGCACCGAGTAACGGCCAGCTAAACATCGACAATCCCGGGATCTGCAAACGCCTCAGGGCTGGAGGGCGACGGGACTGCTCACTGCAGCCAAGAAGCCGATATGATTGACGAACACGCGAAAGTGGGCGCACGATGGCGTGTTGATGGCGCTGTCAAGAAACCGACGGACGAAAACGGGCATGATGAAACGAATCAGCACACGTGTGATGCTGGAAGCCTGCGCACCGCGAAAAGGAAACTCAGCACCGGCCCGAGCGAGTGGAAATTGGTCTTGCCGTAGGCGCGGACATACCAAACGACCCGCGTACGCCGACATAGGCAAACCACCCACGGCGAATGGAAAGCTCGCCGTCAAAGAAGCGAAGCAATGAGCCTGCGACCCTGCGCTGGAGCTCACCAGCCGCCGATTCGAGCTAGGACTCCGCGGATATCGTAGCCGGCAGCCTGGGATGATGCGGCAAGAGCTCTGTGACTTAAGGACCCGAAGAAACTCGAAGAACCCCAGAGTACGCCCTCCCAAGAGCCGCCTCTGCAAGCTTCCCACTCGAACTGCCCCGACGCAACCATGTCTGCCCCCGCCAACACCGCCAACCTGATCAACGACGGGCTCATGGCCCAGACCCCGACCAACGCCCCGCGCGTCTTCGTCACTTCTACGCCCGAGGACGGCGAGATCGTCGAGCCCCAGGCTGCGCCCGACAATACTGGCGGCCAACTGGCAACTGCCCAAGGTCCTCAGGACGACGCCAACGCGGCCCAGCTCGTGGTACGTCAGTCACTGACATGGAAAGCCTCCCACTCACCCGTGATGTGTCGCAGCCAACCGCTACCACTGAAGGCGGGGCTGCGCGAGGCGGGGCCATCGCCGCAATGACGCCCCGCCCGTCCCCGACGATGCGGGCCATCAGTGCCCGGCGTGCTAGGCGTCGTAACGGTCGGGCCCCGTACCCGCTGAGCTCGCCGGCGGTGAGGTACCCTACCAGCTCTCCCCCGGGCAGCTCCCATGGCCGCCGCAACGAGGCGGAGAACGTCCCGCTCACCGCGAACGCTAGCGGCGCGAGCCGTGTCTACTGGGACGGCGTCGGCTCGACCCCTCCGGAGGAAGCAATGCGCACCCCGCCACTCCAGGAGGTCACGAACAGCAGGGCCCTACCCACGGTCCACGAGGACCAGGCTGAGGAGCCCGACGAGCAGAGCGCGGCCGCTGAGATGGCTTATGAGTACACGCTCTCGGGTAAGCTCCCTAACCCCTCCTATGCTCTCGATAACCCTACCGACACCAGGAAGCGGGTCTGGGCGGGCTCGCCGACGGCTGAGCTCAGCACAAAGGGCAACAACAAGCGCACACGCGCAACCCTCCCTCGCGAACGCAACGTCTTTCTTGGGCTTGGAGAGGGCATAGAGAATCCGTGGGCTCGTACTAGTGACGCGAATGGTATTGCAAAGGGTTTTGATCTGGCGAACGTCTCTCCAGTGGCTGCGTCTACCCCTGTACTGCGCCCAGTCCAGTCGTCTCGTCTTCCAAATTTACCGTCAGACGATAGCTTCTTTTACGATAACAACAATGCTTCTGGACAGCCTCCCACCCCTCACCGCATGAACGACAGTACGTTTCTTGAGCGCCTCAAACGGAGCGCCCGAGAAGCAAGCCCCACTGCAAACTCTATCAGCTTAAATGACCTGCTTCCATCTCCGTCAATCGTTTCAGGGCCCACTCGAGGCCGCGGGAGAAACTCGGCCGGCGTGCGCGAACGATCGTCGTCGCTCCCGCCGTCGTCGCCTCTCCCGTACTCCTCGCCCCTCCCGTCCTCCCCCCCTCCTCTACAAGCTGGCACGCACCCCCATGATCGCCACATAACGGAGCAGGACGTCCGCGAGCTAGAAGCCAGGAACAAGATGCGCCTTAGCTCTATCCTCGCGGATGAAGACTTCTCTCGGCCACCGCCGGCCACCCAAGCACCGCGGCGCTCAACACGCGATGCAAGCCTCGAGGCGAGTCAAATGCAGCCGCAGCGTCCCGACAGTGCAGGGAGAAGCAGTACGGCCCGATCTGAGCAGCGATGGGCTTCTCCTGCACATGGCCCCAGCACCAACGCCCGCTCAGTGTACGCACCGCACCACACCACCCGAGCGGCGCAGTACCTCCAAGACCAAATCGAGGCGCGTCTTCGGGACGCAAAACACGAGTCAGCCCACGAGCACTCCCCCATTCGGATCCCTGAGAACCAGAAGCACGCACTGGACGAGCCGCAGCACTGGGAGGCACCCGAAACCCAGCCCCACTCAGAGATGGACCTAGACCCGCCGACGCCGACGCGTCCCTCTGCACTGAGGACGCAGACACGCCCGTCGCCTCTCACAGAGTGGCTACAACGCAGATCGCCGAGCGGGAAAGAGCAGGGAGCGGCGGGACCACACACGGCGAGCGGTGTACGCGGACTGCCGCCTGCTCCGCGCGACCGGGGAAGCGACCCGGACAAGAGCGACGAGCTTGCGACGCCTCCTGCCGCACTCCCCACGGTCCTGACTGCGACCGCGCCTGAGATCGACCGTCCTATGCAGCAACCCGCGAAACTCGCCTGTCGCGTCTATCGCGACGATCCTGAAACGATCATCCGCGGAGTCAAGAAGGCCTGGGTGGAGGCGATCTGGCGCGACCCAGCTGGCACGGTCGCCCTCGTTGAAGTCTTCAACTTTCAGTACACGGAGAACGTGCAGACCAATCGCGTCCTCGTCGAGACACTCAAGCGCTTTGTCTTCGTGATCACAGGCGAGCGCGACGTATACGTTGTCCCACCTGAACGCGACGACAACGCGCGCTGGAACCGCGACGCGCCCCGAGTCTTCGCCATCCGAGGCCTCACGCCCACAGGAACGGAGGCGCTCCTCTCCCGGACCCCGTGGTCCTTCAAAGCCATCTCGTTCTTCGCGTACCCGCGTGAAGTAGGCCCCGATAGCTGGCTCTTCGCGCTCGACGGGTTCCTGAACGAGGACACGAACGCCATCAAATCTGCGATCCGCGAAGTACTCAGGGAACCAACGCAGTGGGAGAAGCTCATATCCCTGACGCGGGGCAACCCGGACTTCCGGGGACTCACTGGGAAGGAGCGCGCCAACAAAGTGCTCGACTCTGTTGTTGTGAAGACCTGGCGCCTGACAAACGGGAACATCGTCACCAACGTATTCATCCTCCCGCCGACACGAGACATCCCCAAATGGCGCGAGTGGGCGGGAGACCTCCGAACGCGCCGCTACGGCAACTACGTCAACGGAACTGGGACAGTGCGGCGGGTTGCCACCTGCCTTGGATGCAACTCAGTCGAGCACCCAACGCACAGGTGCCCCTTCCAAGACCTCCCGGGCTGGAACGGCCCGAAAGCAGGCACAGGCACATACTCAACACTGCTCCCCCCACCACCGCCCCCCATGCAGGTACCCCAGCCTGCCCCGCGCAGACGTGACGACCGACGCCCAAGCGCGACTCGGGACGAGCCACCGCGAGGACACATGACTCCTCGCAGACGCGGCGGACGCGGCACGATCCGCAACTAGACGACCCCATGATCATGATCCACTCCCCTTCCCTCCCTTGACACACGCAGCTGAGCTGCGACTCCTGATGGTGTGGCTGCGCCGCAACGCGACCTTGACGGTCGAGTATAGAATGAGATAGCTGGGCTATGCGACTGGACTACTTGACGAACACATGTATGCGGATATCTAGCAGGCTATAGACGCGAATACATGCTATGACAACGATCGCACGACCATGCGCGCATCGCACATTGCCAGACTGCCCATGGAACGCAAGACGCTGCACGGAGCACAAGGCGATGTGAGATAAATAAGCCCATGACGAGGACCTGAAATGACCGACCAGGCCTGACGTGCCCATGCCGAGTTTCGAAGCTCAGGAATGGCAGACCCCTGGAAAAGCGACGAAGCTGGACTAGGTCCGTCCCAGCCCAAATATACTGCCTTCGGGACAGGAAAGCTGGCGACGCACACAACAAACGATCAGCCTATTCAGGCGTGGTGGATCGCGCGAAAGCAAACGATGAGGGATGAATGACTGCACGCTCATCCCCTCCGACACCTCCCTGACGAGGGGCACTCGTCTTGAGCACTCGGGCATGGTTGTACCGGTGCTGACTGAACAACTGCTGAAACTACACACACGAGAACACCCACACACACGGACGATTGTAATGGCTTCGGAGTACAGCGCCTCAACAGAGGGAGAGGATGCCCGGGAACTAGTACCGCCCGGACAACCGGGGACTCCTCTGATGAGAATGGTGGTACGGGAGTGACCCATAACCTGGACGAGACTGGAGGCACGCGAAACAAGAGGAGAAAACCGAAGTCGCGAGCAGCACTCACGATAGCCTCCCTGAATATGCGAGGCTATGGCGCGACGCGACAAGGAAGCACGTCGGAGAAATGGATGGCTATCAACCAGCTCATTCGCGACGAGCGGATTGCCATCCTGGCCATACAAGAAACACACCTGACCAACGAACGCGTACACACCCTGAACACCCTATTCAACGCGACTATGCTGGTCATTGCCGGCCTTGACGAGGAAAACCCAACAGGAGCCCGAGGAGTCGCCTTTGCCCTGAACAAGCGGCTTGTGAACACAGAGGAGACTGAAGTACAACTAGCCCAAGCGGGCAGAGCTCTGACCCTCAAGGTTCCCTGGACGAGGGGACGAACTATCAAACTGCTCAACATCTACGCCCCCAACGATGCGAGAGAGAATATGAATTTCTGGACGAAGCTTACCGAGGACGTGCGATCGGGAGCACTTGCCAAGCCGGACATACTGCTGGGAGATTTCAATCTGGTGGAGGACAGTTTGGACAGACTACCGCCCCGGAGAGACCCTACGGATGCAGTGGAAGCATTGCAGAGCTTTTGTCGACAGCTAAGAGTCACTGACGGCTGGCGGACGAGGGAAACGTCCACGCGAATGTACACTTACACACAACTTAGCACCGGGAGCCAATCCCGAATTGACAGAATCTATGCGACTGAAGCGATGACCCAAGCCGCAAACGACTGGGGAACCAGCGGACCTGGTATACCAACCGACCACCGACTTGTCTATGTCTCAGTCACAAACCGCGAAGCCCCGTATGTCGGTAAAGGAAGATGGACCATCCCACCAACACTCCTGAAGGACAAGCCCTTCATCGACGATCTACACGCCAAAGGAATGGCCCTACAAGCCGAGCTGAACGCTGGTCACACCAGAACGCAAAGCAGAAACCCGCAGGTGGCCTACGCAACCTTCAAGAAAGCAGTCCTTGATGCGGCAAGACTCCGAGCAAAGCAATGCATCCCGAAACTAGACAGACAGATTGAAGGACTCACTCGCGACATTGCGAACACCCTGAACAGACCGGGACTCAGATCAGACGATGAGCGCAACCACGTAGCAATATTGCAGGAGCGACTGATCGAACTAGAACTCCGCCGTTTTGGACGCAAACGAACGGTCGTAGCTGTAAACGACTGGATACAGGGAGAAACGATATGCAGGTACTGGACTCGCCTGAACGCTACCCCTCTCCCAAGCACAGTAGTCCATGAGCTGAGACAGATTACGGGCGACGGGAGGGTAAGCTCCACAAAGCGATCGGACGAGATGGTCGCCATTGCAAAGGACCACTATGATGGCCTACAACAAGACCCCCATGTGTGCAGACTGGCGCAGGGTGAACACACACGAGAAGTCCTACGATCCGTAACAGCTGCCGTCAGAAGCGAAACCAGACAGGAGCTTGCTGAGCAACTCACGGAGCTGGAAATCGAGCGAGCCTTGCGGGAGTCGGCAAACGGCAAGGCGGCTGGTCTTGACGGAGTCCAAACGGAAGTCTGGAAGCTACTCCTGAACAGACACAAGGCTGCTGTCGCCAAAAAGCAGCCGTCCTTCAACGTCGCTAGGATCCTCCGACTAGTCTTCAACGACATCGAGCGGCACGGCGTTGTGGAGGGCACGGGCTTTGCTGAAGGATGGATATGCCCGATATACAAACTTAAAAAGGACGTTAGAGATATCGTGAACTATCGGCCCATCACGTTACTCAACTCGGACTACAAGATAATGACGCGGGCCCTAGCAAACAGAATTGCAGGGCTTGCGGGGGAGCTGATACACCCGGACCAAGCAGGCTTCGTGCCGGGACGCCAGATCTTTGATCACATCAAGCTTAACAAGATGGTCATAGATTACGCTGAAGCAGAGGAGGTCAACGGGGTGATCATTGCGCTTGACCAGGAGAAGGCGTACGACAGAATAGACCACACATACCTATGGAAATGCCTTGAACGGTTCAACTTTCCCCCGAGCTTCATTGCAACCATAAAGCACCTGTACAAGGCTGCTAATAGCATTGTCATGATCAACGGAGTTAGAAGTACGTGGTTCAGCATCACAAGAGGAGTGCGACAGGGAGACCCCCTCTCGTGTCTCCTGTTTGACCTGGCAATAGAGCCACTAGCATGCATGCTGCGCGCATCGACGCTCCAAGGCCTGACCATCCCAGGCACTACAGAACGCCTGGTTGCGCGCCTCTTCGCGGATGATACGACAACATACCTTAGCGAACATGACGACTACGCAACCCTTGAAGCGATCCTGAGGAAATGGTGCCGGGCGTCACGGGCGAAATTCAATGACGAGAAGTCTGAATACATACCTATCGGGACAACCGCGCACAGAAGAGAGATGGCCGAGGGCACGTCAAGCACGGTGATTGCGCAGACACTCCCAAGAGACGCGAAAATCGTAAGGGACGGAATTGCAGTCCGCTCCCTGGGAGCGTGGATAGGGAACAAAATTGACCAAACCACGCCCTGGACCCCGATCCTGGAGACAATTCGAGCAAGACTCGAACGATGGGGACGCCGCCATCCCACAATGTATGGCCGGAAACTGGCTGTGGGCATGGAAGTAGGAGGCCGGACGCAGTTCTTAGCAAGAGCCCAGACCATGCCTGAAGACATTGAAGCGAAACTGGTCAGCCAAATAGCAAACTTCGCGCAGAAAGGAGACAAGCACCCGCGAGTAGGACGGGAGACTCTGTACAAGCCGCTAGGAGAAGGAGGCCTAAACCTCCTTGACCTCAAGGCCAGAAACGAAGCCATCGACCTCACCTGGCTACGCGACTACCTTAACATGACGGACACACGCCCCACTTGGGCGTACGTTGCTGACGCCCTGATAGCGCGGGCGGCGGCTGGCGACTCCAGGGCTGTAGAAGGGAACGCAAAGGAAAACGTGTTCCTACAGACCTGGAGCGCAAGCACCCGAAAAGGCTCGCCGCTCCCAGCTGACCTCCGAAACATGCTCACCACTGCTGCGAAGTACGGAGTGACAATCGACTCACCGAACCCCTCACAGAAAATCAAACAGGCCATGCCGATCTGGTATCACGTCGGAAAGAGTGCAGGACGAGTGATGGCGAACTCGAAGTCGGCACGATGCCTCCGCGATGCGCACGGCGCAAGAACGGTACTGGACTGTATTCGAATAAGCAGCAGACTCCCAACGGCGGGAGGAGCAAGCAACCACAAACCACGGCCGACCTGCACCTGCGTCCGATGCGACGAAGACCGCAGGCTCAGAGGTTGCGACAACCCGCATAGATGCGCCGAAGCCGCCAGGCGGACGCTTGCGAACCTGAACCCGATCTGGAACGTTAGCCTGAGCGATGCAAGAGATGGGCTCACCCTGACGCGCAGAAGAACTGAGAGAAACAAAGTGGCAGAGATGGACAAGGGCCGCGTCATCTTCAACCCATCCATCTCAGATGATGGCACCCTCGCCGACATCTTCCGCGTCTTCGTGAGCAAAAACGAGGACAGCAGGAAGGAACCTGTTCGTAGACAACCGAAACCCTACCAACTCCAGCCCGAGGAAGTGGAGGTGTACACTGACGGCTCGTGCGATGAGAACGGAGCCAGGGAAGCCAGAGCTGGCAGTGGAGTGTGGTTCGGAGTGGGTGACGAACGGAACGTTGCTGTACGCGTACCGGGAAATAAGCAGACGAACCAAACTGCGGAAATATACGCCGTGGCGACTGCGGTAGAAGTCGTCCCGCCGTTCGCCCCGCTCCACATAGTTACTGACTCGAAATACCTCGTGACCGGACTCACAAGATGGCTGCCAAACTGGGAGAGCAAAGGGTGGATTGGAATCGCGAACGCGCCCCAACTCCGGGACCTTGTAGCGCGCTTGCGAGCGCGGTCTGCGACAACGACACTCCGATGGATTAAAGGGCATGCGGGAGTACTGGGAAACGAAGAGGCTGATGCTCTCGCGAAAGCGGGAGCACTGAAGACGGCCGTGCCTCCCCTGCGACCTATCCCGCATGTCTTCCTAAAGAGAGGAGCTAGCCTCAAGCAGCTGACCCAAAAATTGGCTTACCAAGGCATACGCGCCAGGAACGCGACGAAGGATCGGGAAACGACCTGCAGGAGGATTGAGCAGATCCAGGATTCGCTGCTGGAATACTGTCATACAGCTCCAACTAGCGAAGCCCTCTGGAAGAGCATACGATCGAAGGATACGCCACGCAAGCTACGCGACTTCTGGTGGAAATCATTTCATGACGCGCACCGTATAGGAAGATACTGGACTCACATCCCGGGCTACGAGCAGCGGGCCCTCTGTGCTGTATGCGGCACGGAAGAGTCACTGGAGCACATCCTGCTCGAATGCGAGGCACCTGGACAGAAGCAGGTCTGGAAGCAATTCGACCTCGCCATAACAGCTGCGAGAATACCGGAACGGCGCCGGAACCTCGGGTCAATACTGGGATCACCAGCTGCAAAAGCCAGACGAGATGAACCGGGCTCGACGGCGAGCCAACAACGCCTAAGTCGAATCCTAACCATGGAAGCGGCTCACCTCATATGGAAGATACGCTGCGAGCGTGTTATCCAGAACGATGGGGACCCAGAAAAATGGCTACACGAAGCGGCCATCCGAAACCGGTGGTGGTACACTCTCAACCAGAGGCTCCGCATTGACCAAGGCCTCACGGCGAGGAGGCTCGATAGGCGAGCGATTGAGAGACAAGTGGTGCTGGACACTTGGAGCCCACTTGTGCTGAGACGGGCCGAGTTACCGGACGACTGGATAGGAAAGCCGGGGATTTTAGTGGGTACACAGGGAAACGACGCACTGTCTGGTGTAGGCTAACAGCCGCACCCTGGAAGTCCCACACTACCTCCATAGGGTGTGCGTAAAGCATTTACCCCGGCGTGGTGTAGTAAGTCACGACTTCGAAACCTGCGTAGCGTATGGGAAAGCGAGAGCTGTGCCCATAATGTTAG
>WJSG01019311.1:0-18079 GCA_016618145.1 Sanghuangporus lonicericola
GACACTCACATGTGCTCAGTGGCCTTGACAAAGAGCTGATTAGGGTGTGAGCAATCAAGTGCAAAACCACAGTGCAGTGTTGTAACTTACCAACAAGATTGGCTGGAGCTGCTCCCACTGCTCTTTTGACAGCTTGTAGCACTTGGGATGTGTGCTACGAGATCAGTTGTAATGGCCAAGGTTAATAAGTGCTTTGATAGCAGCATGCAGTTCCAGAGTGCACTTGGTCTCTGCAGCAACACTGTTCCACCAGTTGGGACAGAGCAAACTACACAAAGTGGCTTGATCCTCTCCTTCTCACACAGCCCATGTTCATCATCATCATTGCTGCCAATGCTCATTGCGTCGTCACCATCATCATCTGAGGACATGTTGTCCTCAGCCTCATCTGATGACTGCTGTATGTCATCATCATCATCTTTACCAGGCCAAGCAGTGACCAAAATGGCCTTGTGCTGCACGTTTAGCCATTGTCTTTAGCTTGCTGAATGGTCGTAAGATTACCTGTGCAACTGGTAAGAAGATCAGATTTGGGTGAGCAGATGCAGTAGTAAATGCACCTTGATGCAGAGGTTGAGGATATGACACATGCAGCAAATGCATGTGTATGCTCCAGCAGGACTAGTGTTGCAGGGTCCAGTCCCAGGACCGGTCCAGGACTGCACCAGGACCAAGACCGGACTGATTTAGGACTGTTATTGGTCCGGTCCTACGTCAGTCCGGTCCCAGTCCTGGCTACCTTGGGCAATTTTGAGGACCGCCCTGGACCGGTCTGGACCGGTCCTGGACCGCTATTATATCAGGTATTTTTCCCCTTATTTTCCGCCATTTTTCACAATTTATTTGAAGGGTTTGTCAATTGTTTGACCATTTCATGAGCTGATCATGACTTATGTTGACCCAGATTACCCATTTTTGATCGCACTTATCTCATCTTATCTTATCCCAGCCAGAAACCAATACATTCTACTTGTATTCAGTGGTTGTAAAGGCACTATGGCCCAGTTGGTAGAGTGCTTGTGTTTTTTCAGCCATTTTGGCGGATGCCCGAGTTTAATACTGGCTTGTACCGTAAAATTCTGGTACTGAGACCGGTCTGGACCAGTCCAAGACCGGTTTGGACTGCATATCGGTCCTGGACCGGACCGGACCAGGACTGGACCGCGGTCTCAGTCCGGTCCTAGTAGGCACTTGGTCCGGTCCCGGTCCTGAAAGATTGGGTCGGTCCGGTCTCGGTCCCGGTCCTGGTCCTGACCAAAAGGGTCAAAAGACCGAACCGGACCGGACCCTGCATCACTAAGCAGGACCTCAGAACATGTTGTCTAGAGTGGCGATCATGATGTTGTTATTAGAGGCAGTATCTGCAGTTTGTATATATCTGTGAGATAAACTGTGATAAATTACTCAGTGAGTTTGCTTCTCGACAGCAAGTGAACTTCATACCTTGTCTCCAATTCCAAAAGAGTCTAAGCATTTGTAAAGCTTCCGTGCAGGGTACTCATCCTTGTGACCACCCTTGAAAATGTCACAAAAATGAGCTGACTAGCCAATGGACCTAGTTGAATCAGTCAACATACCGGACATAGTCAAGTAGAAGACTCTTCAGGATTCCTCGCTCTTCCCGATGCACGGCAACACCGAGGTAGAATATTATATTTGGTGTGGTCCAACTGTCCAACATGACATGCATGAGTGACCGCTAGCCTTGCAGGTACTGAGATATAGCGGCCTTTGCAATATTGAATGTCTCCTTCATGTCGTGTGACACGGTCGTGTCAGAGGGTACCTGTACCTTTGCATACAGCATCCTGAAGAGGCGCTGTAAAGGCTCATCAATAATAATTGTGAAGGGTGATGGCACTGAGTCACCCACATGGCGACCCCATACCAGAATTGCACTGCACCATAGCTGGACCCCTGCGCAAACTCCATATAGGAGGGGGTGTACCAGGAGGGGGGGGGGGGCACACAGACCTCAGCATGGTTCTTGAGCTTTGTTATGCTTGTACTGCTCTATGTTCAGGTCAGAGGCTTTGCATGCAGATGGCTGCAGAGTAGACAGTCAGTAAGCACCATGTAACATCTAACAAGCAGAAGTAACTTACACAAGACAGTAAACTCTGTATTTGACAACTCCATCCTCTATGAAGATCTCTGGTGGCATTTTGCAGTGCTTCTTTGCCATCCACCTGCCCATCTGTTCAGCTATAGTAGGCACATATCACTTAGTTCATGGTCTCAGAGAAGTGCAACAATAGTACTTACCCAGTATTATCTCAGGGGTCTTCTCGCTGTTGTCTAACCACTCCCTAATGGTTAGGTGAGTCTTCTTCGCTGGTACAGCTGGTGTCTCAGTGGTTTGTGAGGCTGACATGCCAGCTGCTGCACTTCCTGACTGGAATGAGTATCAGTAGGGCTAGAGTGTGCATGTTTTAGACCTCTACTGAACATAGTGACTCAGAGGGAGAGTCAAGCAAAAAAAGCAGAGGTTTGAGCAACAAGGAAGAGGTGCAGCAGGATGAGGAAGAGATACAAGTGAGGGGGTTGGATGCTGGGTAGTGGTGAAGAGCCCCATAGCCTGGCAGGCTTTTATATTGCCCACGCTGCATAGTGATGCAGCGTCTGGTCTGGTCCAGTCTTTTGACCCTTTTGGGTCAATACCAGGACTGGGACTAAGACTGGACCGATCCAATTTTTCAGAACCAGGACCGGACCAAGCGCCTATTGGGACCAGACTGGTCTTAGTACTAGAAATTTACAGCACTAGCCAGTATTGAACTTCGGCCTCCACCAAATGGCTGGAAATACTCAAGCACTCTACCAACTGAGCCATAATGCCTTTACAAACTCTGAATACAAGCAGAATCTATTGGCTTCTGACAGAGATAAGATAAGATGAGATAAGCTTGATCCAAAATGCGTAATCTGGGTCAACACAAGTCATGATAAGCTCATGAAATGGTCAAACAATTCACAAAACCTTCAAATAACAGTTAACCGAGGTAGCCAGGACCAGAACCGGGACCGGGACTGGACTGATTTGGAATCAGACCAATATCAGTCCTTAATCAGCCCAGGCCCAGTCCTGGTGTGGTTCTGGACGGACACTATGGGCCATGCATGTCAAATTCTTTTTGTTGTGCAAACAATGCTGGCCAAACCTTGATTTTAAGAACACCTAGAAGGCCCACAGGACATACTCATGCCTGCCCTCCACAAAGTGCACAGCCACAGCCATGGCTGCTGCTGTGGCGGCAGGCACATCACAGACCAAAGGACATTCTGTCCACGATGCCCACATCCCACAACCTGCGTCTTTGACCTTTGACCTTCTTTGTCCTCACACTTGCTTTGTTGCCTTCACCCTTACACCACCGGCTCTGATATCTCCTATGCTAACTGCTTCTGTACTGGCAACTTGAACCACATGGGACTTGCAAGACCATATGCCATGACCCACTCTCATTGTGCTTTGCCACACAGTGACCATGTTGAAAGAACAATCAGGGCTTACACGGATGCATGGCAAGGTGAGCTGGCTTCATAGGGTTGTATAAAGGGCCGCCAAATGCAGGTAAGCCTACAGTCTCTTGCTCGAACACACCCTGCCTCACACCAAGCACTCAACAATGTTGCAACATGCTGTTGGCAAATCGTCAGAATATCATGATTCTCCACACAATTTGATGACTGTTCTCTTTGCCCTAGAATTATTCCTCACCACTGTAGCACATGTGTTTTGCCATGGACATATACCTGACATAGTCCATCTCACCAGCACCACTGTTTGACTCTGCCTCAAAGTTCCCTGAATCCATGCTTTTACCTTTGATGAGCAGTGCAACATTGTGCATATAATTGCCTCTTATAGATACATTGTTGGTGGTTATAATGTCCTGACTGGTCACAGCTTCTGTCCATATGCTGTGGGAAAGCCTCTACACCAGCAGAGCAGACAATCTCAGCAGCTGCTGAGCATGCTCACTTGGCTGAGCTATTCAAGTCCGATGCTCGGGTGGGGTTACAAGGTTAAGTTCTCCTTGTGTGTTGCCCATTGGACCTAGGGTTTTGGCATATTGGGATGGTGCTGGGTCCACATGCAATAAACGCACTGATGGCAGCTGGTGAATGACGGCAGCTGGTGAACCTGATTTTGATTCCGAGATTCCCAAGCTTTTTGATTTATAGCATAAGATAGTATAGTCTGCTTGAACACACTGTGGATCAATGTATTTTGGCCTCAGCAGTATCACAATTGTATGTAAGTATGAAGGAGTGACTCACGAGTACCTCGCACATTTGAGCACTCATAAGTATCGCACACGCAAGTATGAATGTACTCGTACTTGTGGGGTGTATTCACACAATGATTGTGGAACTCAGATACTGGCGAGTGACAAGTACAAGTCACTTGCGAGTGCACTTATGAAGATCTATAGCTTTGTAGTTCTGTGCCATGAGCCACTTCTTGAAGGAGATATTGTGCTTGAGGTGACGTATATGATTGTGTCCCAAGTAGTGTTGCAGGGTCCGGTCAAGTCTGGTTTTTTGCCCCCCCCCCCTGCGAGGGTCGAACCAAGGACCACAACTGGGCCGGACCACGTACCGGTCCGGTTACAAGCACCTTGAACCAAACAAATCATAACTGGACCATAACTGCAGTCCGGTTATCGGTTCTAACCGGTCTTTAACTGCAAATCTAATATGATTATAACACTGCTTACTATGACTACAATTGAGTGATTATATATATTTGGCACTAAGGAAAATTGAACTCAGGGCCTCCAAGGCCACAGCACAGCAGTGGGCACCTTACCAGCTGAGCCAACAAACCATAAATACTGACCGAGGTCATTGCACTAAGTATAGACACTTGTAATAGATAAGATAAGGTGGAGATAAGACCAGATTAGATAGCACATAGTCACAATAACTAGTCAATAACATTGTTGTATAGTAAGCTGTCATGGCCCAGGTGGTTTAAGGTCCGATAATCATTGCCATTTTGGAGTGGATGTTGGTTTAAGCCTCTGTGGTGGCAACCTGGTTAATGACCAGTCAGGACCAGTTCCACTGGTTATTAGTAAGTTTCCAGCTGAGGTCTGGTTTTTTTGCTTGCAGTTCCGGTTCAGTTGCAGTTATTGACTGGTCCTGCAACTGGATCCTGCATCACTAGTCCCAAGGGCAGCATCTGGCGCATTCTGTCATATGCCAAATGTGTCCGTCAACTCACTCTCTTATCATGCTGTGTCGGATAATTGTGAACCTATTGTCCAACTCCTGCACAATTTCCCCACTCACTCCAGGTGTTTCGAGGATATACATGAGGTGTGCAAAAATATTTTTATAGACTCACAACTCAAACTCATGCATCAAGTCAGGAGTAAGGAGCTTCTCAACATCGGGACCCTGGTCAGATAGAAGTGTGGAGAAGGCACTCTGATCAAGCTATCGGCTAGTTGAACATAGTGCCGGATATAACAGCTCGCAGACATACACTGATTGGATTTAATGACTGGAATACAAGGTGCTTCTTAATGTGCTTGCTTTCAAGGGAGTAGCCTCTGAAGATGAGTCCCCTTGCATGACAGATCTTGCTGTGAATGGTGGCATTATCTGCACATTGCTTGCTTGTCCGCCACTCGTCGTCTGCTGCAATGCCTGCTTTGGAAACCTCTGCCTTCTCAGTCAGACATCGCAGGCACAAGCACTTGGCAAGGGGCTTCAGAGTGGCAATGATAATCCTGGTAAGGAGCCGTCAGTTGGAGTGGACATGATCAACCACTGGAAGGGTTGGAGGGAATGCTGACTTTTTGGACTAGTCTGCTGAGTAGGTGAAGAATACCATCCCTGCATTTGAATATGAGCCCCTCCTTCTACACCTTACAGAACTCTGGGTCAAGAAGTAGATACCATTACCTGGGATGTGCAGAATGCAACAAATCTTGGTGTCCTCGTTAAGCGTGGTATCTGAGTTATAACAGTCTGTCCATATGCAGATTGGTGACAGAGGAGAGTGGAAAAAGGTATCATCGGATATGCCAGACATTGGGCAGAGTCCACAGGGAGGAGCTGGCTCAGAGCAAGATGGACAATGGTTGGCACTGCGAGGTGGTTGCAGGTGTGTCAGGGATCCAAAATTGTATGTGCGGGATCTAGTGGTGCCAATGTGCAGTAGGTGCTGTGTCTGTAACCATGCTGGTAATGACATTGAGAAGCTGGCAGTGGATGCCCTGCACTTTCACCTGTAGCCTGCGGGGCCTCCTCTTTACCCTGGGTAATGGAATGTGGACAGAGGCTGTATGCCAGCTGTCACTGTTCAAGAACACACCTGAGGTACTTCCAGCCCAGCCATTCAACTAGGGACCTGCACCACCTTTTTTGGCAACAGGTTCGGCCTCCTCATCATTGATGAGCTCTCGGCACAGCAGAACGTGCACCACATTCCGTTGCATGGCAAGCACTCCCCTGCTGTGCGTGGGGGGGTTGTGGGGCTCACAGCCATGCCTATCCATAATGGCCTGCTGGTAAGTGTCATCCTTGCATTGGATTGGTTGTAATTGCTTACCACAATTTCAGAATCTGTGGCATCTTGGCCAATTTCTGAATGTCAAGGGGTGTGACCCCTCAATACGAGGCCACCATGCAGACAGAGCTTGGTGTGGTGAGTCGGAAAGTGACTGCTGAGTTCCAGAAGCTCAGGGATTGCCAGGACTTTGTGAAGGCAGTTAGCAACTTGGCCATTGAGCTGCCTAAGAAGAGGGCCCAGCTGCAGGTCTTGACAGACATGGTGGGCAGCGGGCTGCCTCCATGACTTCTTCAAGAACAACATTGTTAGGCAGACAATCAAGTCTCTGGCCTCGAGGCCTACAACAAGATTGTCCTGAAGCTGAAGCTGTTCCCCATTCAAGAGGACATCCTCGAGAAGAACACGCAGGCCACGATAGAAGAACACACAGGCCACGATAGAAGAACACGCAGGCCACGATAGAAGAACACGCAGGCCACGATAGAAGAACATGCAGGCCACAATAAAAGAATACGCAGGCCACAATAGAAGAACACGCAGGCCATGATCAACAAGTACAAGGGCATGTTGTCGAAGGTGGCGAAGGATTTGGGCCATGTGAGTGATTTTGTCTGCATGATGAGGCTGCACCAATGAATGCACATCCAGGATGTGCATCAGCGGGGGCAGCCACCCTGCGTGCTATGGCCGCGAGTGGCTGCCTCAGCCAGTACATGTCCTGGACGTGCACTGGGGCAGGGGTCCCTGTACCTGCTCAGGCACCCATGTGCGGCCCCCCTCTGGTGCACATCCAGGATGTCTGTGTGCTGCACTATTCGTGCATGACTGACTGGACCTTGCAGGACTTTGACCTGAGTTTTACCACACCCACATGCACTAAATGCTCGCCTCCGGCCCCGATTTCATGCTAGAAGACAAGCAGGCCCACAAGGACTGTCCCTCCACGAAGCTCAACACCATCCTCCGCCTGCTGTAGCACCATCTGGCAGAAAGGAACTGATCATCAATCCCAAGCTTGAAGTGCATGACCTGATCAATAATCCTGACTTTCCCCGCCAGCCCCACAAGCGTGACCCCAACCTTTACATGCTCAACATGCTCATCCCACTGCTCGACTGGACGGAAAAATTGCGCAGCGACAACACCCCTCCCAACAAGATCATCATCTATGTGGTGTTCCCGTCCATGAATGATCAGACAGGCAAGTCAATATGTCCTCATTGTGAACTTTGATTAATCATTGAGCAGGTGCTCGGGTTCTACATCATTGAATGTTACGAGATCAATGGTGTGAAGTTGGTGACAGCGCACAACACCGATCTTCTTGCGTTGAAGAGGGCAGGGTGCAAAGAACCCTGGGTCCTCTTACTGTCCAACATTGGCATTACGGGGCTCAACATGGCTGAGGCAAACATCCTCATCATCCTCATCAGTATTCAAATATCCTCGCGTGTTGTTTCAGCACTGATTCCTCTTCAGGACACAACCTGGTCCTGCCAGGAGGACAGACAGCTCATTGGATGTATTTGGTGTCTGCCCCAGTCCAAGAATGTGATCATTTACAGCATCATCATGGAGATGGTCACAGACATCTTCCTCAACGTCTTGTCCTTCACAAAGGCCCAGGTCCTCACAATGTTCTTGGCCACCTCAGAAAATATGAGTAAGTGTGCTGACTATCCTGTCACGATGTGGCTAATTTACCTCATGCAGAAAACCTTGTGCAACCAATGCTGCTGATTGGACTCCAGGACATTGCTGGCAATGATGAGGACAAGCTTGTGGACCTGGAGGAGGCGGACAAGTTGGAGAGCGAGGAGTGTGCGCCCCCTGCTCAATGCAAGGCCAAGGTCAAGGCCACAACCGCACCCACCCCCAAGGCCACAAAGACCAAGGCACCCCGCAAGTCTGCCAGTGCGAAGTCTCAGCTCAAGTCGAAGGAGGTGATTAACACCGGTGACAAGGACCACACCAACCAGAAGCTTGAGGAGGTTGCCCGTGAGAAGGAGCGCACCACACAGGAGCTCCTTGACAAGCAGACCAGTGCAGCCAAAAGCAAAGAGACCAAAGCCATGAAACGCAGGGAGAAGGTGGCTGCCAAAGGCTGCAAAGCTCGCTGAGCAGGCCACTGCTGCCTACCGAGAATGCTGCCACTGCCCAGCAGTCCGCCACCAACCAGCAGCACACCGCTGACAAGCCGCAGGGCGCTGACAACATGGTGCTTAACCCCTCCCCCCGACCCCAGATGGACCCTCAGGGAGGCACAAGCGCAGGCAGGTGGAGCTTAGCCCCAAGTGCATTGCAATCATTCATGACTGCATGGACAGCCTGAGAATAGGCAACATCAAGGCTGATGACAAGGCTAAGGCGACAAACACCAGCTTCCTTGATGCTACAGCGTTGGGTTCCGGTTGCAGTCAGGCGCTGGGTGGTTTGAGATGGGCGTCAAGCCAAAGGAATAGCATATGCAAAGTAAACCCCCCCTCGTGCCATGTCGTATTAATCATGTATTTCATCCCGTTGCTGCTTGTAAATGTATTCCAGACTGTACTGTCCCATTGCGTGCTGTCTCAATTGTGTGCCTCACATTGTGGGAACTGGATGTCACTGCAAAGACAACAAATGAGAACATTGTGAGAACATTGGACACACCACCAAACACTGGTGTGGTACTTACAGTCAGGCGACACAAACCCTAGAGTACAAAAGCACACACTTAGTGATTGCTAATGACAATGGCCTTCGACACTCAATATCACGCCAATAGAATTGCTGCCCCCAAAGGTCTTGTTACTGCACTTCCATCCCGGTACCACAAACAATTGCATACCTTTCTACAGCCACTATCTGACCCTTCACTTGCATGTTCTGCATACCCTGGCGAAGAGCACCCAAGGCCCTAGCCCACCACCTGCACATCTAGGACGGCCATATTTGCACAGCTTAGCAGGGTGATCCTTTTGTTTCCCTAATGCTTGGTCGTGGCACACCATGTTTGCTCCCTTGAATATCTATTGTGTGCGGAACTAACAATGTGCATGGGATCTGGAACCAGTAAATTTTCATGGCAGTCAGTCATAAAAGAGACCTTGAGTGCAAGTGACCCCCCAATATGCCCGCCTATCCCAACAAGTAGACGAGTACCTTCCCCCATGCACTGTGGGGCTGGAGCAGTTCCTGTACAACTGTCATAACCTCAACAACACCAAAGATGGCCATGATTTCTCGTGCTACGCGCTGGCTGGGTGATTTGAGATTGATGAGGTCACCCACCATTTGTTCATCAATTCAATGCTTCACCTTGACGCGCTGGATGCACCAACCATCAGTGGTAATTTTGACTTGCTGATTGGTCTCACCAAGCAACTGCCCCTCACCCAAATAATATAAATCCATGCGGTCCACCCCTTTCGAGACACCCTTACCACAGACATGCACCTGACGTATGTGAGGAAACTGGCGCTTGACGAGAGGACTTGACGAATGTCGAGGTTGATGTCGAGCGGTCAGTAAACACAAGAGTTGTCGAGACACGAGCGATGAGTAGGTAAGGTCGTTGTATCAAGAAAACTGGGGCCTAGGCGCCCCAATCTACTGGCCTTATATACATGTCTAGAGTAGCTTGTGTCATAACATAAAGTAACAAAGAGATAGAAAGAGACAATGAGATACAAAGAGACAACGAACTAAAGGGGAACAATGAGATGAAAGAAACACTGAGATGAGGAAGAGCGATGTCATCGAGTAGCCATGAGGCTATACGATCAGTGCCTGGATGTAGCATCCGAAAATGGCTATGGAAGTGCTGGCTCCCTTACATTTGCCCTCTAGGACTCGTGTAAGCAATGCCTACTCGCCAACGCGTACTAGCCACTTACGGATCTTCAGCAAAGTCGACGGTGTCATCGTACTCTTCTTGTTCGAGTTCGTCGACCTCCATCTCCTGAGAAGATCCCTGGACGAACTCCTGTTGACCATCGTCAGGCTGTATAGCCTCTTCGCCCTGTCCTACCCAGACGCCGCCTGGCTGTCCGAGTACTTCCCCAACTGGAAGCCCAAGGTTGTGAAAGGTTTTTGTCAGAAAGTTCATGACAGCGGCTTCATTGTCCGGATGAAGGTACTCACGAGCTGCAGCGCCCTTTGCCCCAGACGGGACCCTTTTGCCACGGTTGCGACGCTCATGTCCACCGCGACGTCCGCGTTTGCCACACGAGTGAGCCTTTGGGTCGTCCAGCTTCAGCTTCACCCCAACACCGTCGCAAAGAGCCGGACCACGAGTGTCACACTTGACGTATGGCTTACGGTAAGTGCCTCATCCGCGCTTCTCTGGGAAGCTGCAGGCCTTGTGCACGTCCGCTTGCAGCTGACCGATTGTCTTGATTAGGTCGAAGGCTTGAACCTGAGCGTTCATGTTGGTCGTGAGGAGCGTGTTGAACGCCTTGGCCAACATGGACACTCCGGGAAGCAGCTGCGGGGTCTGCTGCAGCTGCGCGGTAGTGCGAGCAAAGAGCTCGGGGTAGGTGCATACTTCTCCTTGATCTTGGAGACCTCGATGTAGCCATGCGGAGGAGTACCGGGGTAGGGACCAGAGGTATTTGCCCAGGCAAGACAAGCGTGAGCGTAGCGCTCCCACCTGACAGCGTCGTCGGCATTGTACTGGGTAGACATGTCAACGTGCGAAGGTAGAGGAGCACGGAATGAGCTTTGGTGTGAGTTGTGGTGCGAACGAGGCTGCAAGCTGTGGTGCAATTGCTGACCTCCTTGCCCCGTAGTGGCTCTGTTCTTATTCTCCCCTGCCACCCGACCGCATTGCCGCCCTCCTGGTCGTTTACGCTGACGTGTCCCTGTGCCCCTGGTGGCCACGGATACGCATCCGTTACCCGCAATAACGAGTGGCACAAGAGCCACTCTGACCTTCATTTCCACTCTGCCGGGCTGCGAGGCTGGTGCATGGTCCCTCAGGTCTTTCTTTTTCTCTAGCTGACAGACATTCGATATTCCCAGAGCCTTGTAGTACTCCGACAAAGCAAAGCTTCAAGATGCTGTATGTCCTTGTATGGCACCCAGGTCACGTCTCCCGTGGACCATTGCACCTCTAACTCGGAATCTGCACCCTTACCAACTCTCCAAAGCCCAGGAGTTGATGGAACTGGTGTCCCGGGAACGATCATCGTTCGGGAAGTACGGCAGCAACAAGGATGCATGGAACACATTACTCAGTCTGCGTGCTCGAAGCTCATCCAACAATCCCAACTGGTATGTCGCTCCCTCCTTGATCACCTTTGTGATGGGGAATGGTCCCAGATACTTGGGCACTAGCTGTCGAGAGTTGAGCAAGGACAAACAGATAGAGTAGAACACGGATGGCGAGTACGCTCGCATCTGTCCTGTATTTATACCTAGCTAAATACATTCGAGATACTTCTAATAGTCTATGTAAGGCGAGTCGGTACTTCCAGTCGGGATTATTCAGCGCTTCAGTTGCCAAGATCGGCAACACCGACACTCCGGGTGCAATACACTCGGCGGTGTCTGCTACCCTCCGACACTCCCCCTCGTCGTCGAGTGTTCAAGCACGCATGCCCATGTGCGCGACGAGCGACTGGTGGTGCGGTCGAGGGAGCGCCTTTGTGAGCGCGTTGGCAAGGTTGTCCTCGGATGCGCAGTGGCTAACCTGGACCTCGTTTGAGGTAATCTGCTCCCGTATGAAATGGTAGTGGATATCAATGTGCTTGGTCCGCACATGTGATGTCTGCGCATGTGCCGACGTGATCGTGCTCTGGTTGTTGACGTAGGGCGGGGTTGGTCCGGTCAGCGGGAATCCGAGTTCACTGAGGAGCGTGCGCAGCCATGCTATTTCTGAAGTAGCTGCGCTCGCGGCCATGTACTCGGCTTCCATGCTTGATTTGGCAACCATCCGCTGCTTGCGTGAGGACCAGGTGATGGGGCCATCAGCGAGCAGGAAGACTTGGCCCAAAATAGACTTTTGGTCATCTACATCATTGCCCCAGTCTGCATCTGAGTAGCCAATGGGTGAAATGCGGTCTGCGCGGGCGTGGTAAGTGATGCCAAGGGTGCGTGTGCTCTTGAGATAGCGAAGCACATGTTTGGCGGCAGTAAGGTGCGCAGGACCGGGGTTGCTGGCGTACTGGCTGAGTTGTTGGACTGCATAGGCAATGTTGGGACGGGTGCCGATAGCAGCATACATGAGAGAGCTAACAATGGACTGGTAGAGCGTCCGGAGTTCTGGATCGGCGTTACCATCATGGGCAGAAAGCCGGGAGTT
The DNA here is from genome assembly GCA_016618145.1 of Sanghuangporus lonicericola. NCBI lineage: Eukaryota > Fungi > Basidiomycota > Agaricomycetes > Hymenochaetales > Hymenochaetaceae > Sanghuangporus > Sanghuangporus lonicericola. Next base: position 12,816 of record WJSG01019311.1, read on the forward strand.
TGGGTCCATGGGCGTGTCGACTGGGTTCACATCAGTCATGCCAAACCTGGCGAGCATATGGTCAATGTACTGGGTCTGACGAATGGTCAGGGTGCCTGCATGCTCATCTTGGTTGACCTCAATGCCGACCATCTGTCGTGCCTTTCCAAGCTTGGAGATCTTGAAGTGGGCCTTGAGTTCTTGGTGCAGCGCGTCAGAATTGGCAGCAGTTGATGCGAGAGTGATCATGTTGTCGACATGACAGCCGACGATCCAGATCTTGTCTCCAGAGGTGCGGATATACACGCACTGGTCGGAGATGAGATGCTTGAATCCTATCTGGGAAATTGAATTGTCGAGCTCGGCATTCCACTCGCGTCCAGACTGCTTGAGTCCATAGAGCGTGCGGAGGAGGTGGCATGCCTCCAGGCGGCTGTTCTCGTACATTGGGGGCTGGCGCATGTAGATCTCTTCTTTGAGATGTCCATTGAGGTACGTGCCCACGACATCGACCACTTGCATGTTGAGCTTGAGCATTGTGCCTAAGGCTAATAGGATTCAAAGAGTCTCAAGTCGGATGACCAGAGCGAAGGTCTTGACATAGTCTACACCACCGGGGATCTGCGAGAATCCCTGCGCAACCAATCGGGCCTTGTGCTTCACGATCCAGCCTTCTGCGTCCCGCTTGAGACAGAATCCCCACTTGCAACCAATGGGTTTCCAGTCAGGCAGACAGGGCACCAGCTTGTATGTGCCGATGCGCTTGAGTTGTTTGATCTTGTGGTCCATTGCAGACTTCCAGTCAGGCCAATCTGGGCGTGACAGGGCTTCTGCGAGGGACTGCGGGTCGTCATTCGAGTTGACGAGGAAAATGAAGTTTTCATCAGCATCCTCACTGATGTCGACTGCGACGTTCGAGCTATCGGGCACCACATGTTCCCATCCGGGCAGTGCACATGCAGAGGAAGGGTTGTTGATTGGTCGGAATGCCGCTGGGCATCCTTGCGCGATGGCACGGTAGTATGTACGGCCGGTAGCAGCATGCTGTTGGGCTCGCCGCGTGCTCGTGCGAATGGGAATCTGTGATGGGGATGCCTTGGCCGGTTTCGGTATAGGTGCCTCAGCTTCGGGTGCCTGTGTCTTCGAGTCCGCAGGTGGCTGCTCCGACAATACCTCCTTCTCCCCCTCAGCCGCCGGAGGAGTCTCGATTACGGGCTCTCCCTTGGTTTCTGTCTCCCCCTTTGCAAAGATCACGTTGCGGGACGTGAGAACTTGACACGTCTCGGGGTTGTAGTACCGGTAAGCACGGGATTCCTCGGAGAATCCCATGAACTTGCACGGTTTTGTCTTGCGAGCGAGCTTGTGCAGCGCTGTGTCCTGTCGAAGGACCCAACAGTCAGCACCAAACTCCTGCAAGTGCGCGAAATTCGGTTTTCGGCCTCAGAAGGCCTTGAACGGGGTCTTGTCCGGGAGCGCACGAGTAGGTGATCGGTTCGCGAGATAGATTGTGTACGAGATGGCTTCCGGCCATAGAAAGATCGGAAAGTCGCGTGCGAGCAGCATCGAGCAGGCGGCGTTCAATATGGTGAAGAATGAGCGCTCCGCTATTCCATTTTGGGCAGATGAGTATGGTGTGGTAAGCTTGAGCCAAATTCCATGTGATCGGAGATAGGGTTTGATCACATCATTGACAAATTCCTCTCCGTTATCGATGTGCAAGGCCTTCATGCACTTTCCAACCTGTGTTTTGAGGAATGCTCATTATGACTGCAGGTAGTGTAGTTGTTGGGCCTTGTTGCGCGAGAAGAATCGGACACGGTGTCTAGATTGTACATCTGTGTACACGGTGAGATACAGCTCGCCGTGGATGCCCTTGATGTGGGCAGGACCCCACATGTCCGCCACCGTGAGATCACCAATTTCCGCGACTTCGGTGAGTGATTGCTGTGGGTACGGTTCAACATGCTGCTTGCCGGCAATGCATGAAGCACATTGGTTTGAGGGAGGAATTGTTTCGTCAACCTTCATGCCGACAACAAGCCCTCGACACACAAGTTTCCGCAGATGCTCGTGGTTGAGGTGCGCGTAGATTCGGTGCCATTCATCCCATGTTCTCAAGGGTTGCAAACACGCACTCCGGTCCTGATTTGACATTGAGTCGATAGAGGCGGCCGGATTTCGAGCCGGTCGCGATGAGATCGCCGTTAGGCCCACGGATCTCAACCTTATCACCTTGGAAAGTGATGCGCGCACCTCGTTCCGTGATGCACGACACCGAGATGAGGTTGTGCGTGGCTGCGGGGATATGGGCGACATTGGAGAGCGTGAGTTGATTTGATAGTTTGTTGCCGACATGCGAAACGAGGGGGACTGTGCCGCGTCTGAGTTGCGGGACCTTGTGCCCACCTACACCCTTGATAGTCTTGCCCGCGGTCTTGTGGTATTCAAAGAACGAGATGCAATCCTTACAAATATGTAAGGTCGTGCCTGAGTCGAGGTACCATGCGTTGCCCGCGGGGGCGAGTGTGATGTCCTCTTCGGGTGTAGTTGTGTCTTCAGCAACCCAGACAGTCCCAAAGACATGTCCAGTTTGCTCAGGCATGCGGCCGGCATCGTACGGCGAGTTGCCCGAGTTACCAGGCTCGGCAATGTTTGCATGCTGTTGGTATGATCGGGGGGGCTGCCGCAACAAGCGGACAGTCTGTTGAATACGAGCGCACTGCTCAGCAGAAGCAGGCGGTGCGCGGCACTGGTCCTGCTTGTGCCTGCATCGGCCGCAGTTGAAGCAGGTGAGTCCAGGGCGGCACACATCATTGCGCGCATTCCAAGTAAACAGCACGGTCTCAGAGTCTGCACTGCACTGCTTGAGGCGTCGCTCCTCTTGCACAATGTGGGCAATGAGCTTGGCAGAGGACAGCTTGGCGGGCTGGCCAGCTGCCGGCGGCATGAGATCCGTGGGGTCGATTACGCAGATGAACGTGTCCCACAAATCTGGTAACGATGTGAGTATTGTCATTAGTGAATGGCATGGGTATGGGTAACCCACGATGGGTATACCCACCGTACCCGCACGGGTGCGGGTACGGGTCGCCATCAGCCAACCCGCGGGGAACCCGTACCCATTAGGTCAAACCCGCGCTTATTTTGTGCGTGCATACTGAACACTGCACTTAAGATGCACTAGTTTCTGAGTAATCCGCCATCGTGGGATCTAGTGGCACATAAAACTATATAGTTCTGTCCTGTTTGGGACATCCAACAGCACCAAGTAAGTTACATAAGCTAAATACTTGAAATCCAGCAACACGACAAGTTCCGCGGCTTCTCCAACATGGCAAACACTCCTGGCGCTAGTAAACAGGCGAGTCGCAAAGGTGCTCGCAAGACCACCGCTCAGAAGATCGGCAAAGCAAAAGTGCCATCGAAGCAGGGCGGCACAAGGGGTTGGAAGCGTCGCAAGGACCCAGCAGAAGCCGAGGATGATGCGGAGGCCCCAAAAGGCAAGAAGCGTCGTGTCGGGCCCAAAGGTAACAACATTGAAGACACACTTATCATCGACGACAACGAGGATGGCAAGAGCGACGCTGAAGACGAGGACGATGAGTTGGGCGAGTTGGGCGTCATGGAAGAGCTCACCGATGAGCAGCTTGTCCGTGCGTATTGATGTCTTCACGTTGATGCTCAATCGCGAGTGTGCTGACACTGTTCCAGATACGTTGCAGGGCAAGTGGTGCTCCTGCATCTACGCCTTCTACAAGGCGGACGTGCAGGTCGCGTACATCGAGGGGCGACGCTGCCTCATCTTCAAGTGCGCTGCCAAGAAATGCAGCTTTGTCGTGCGGCGGTACCTGGACAAGAATGACCGCGCGTCCAGCGGGAACCTATACAAGCACGCACGTCAGTGCTGGGGCGCAGACATCGTCGCCGCCGCGAAGCCTCTCGGGGATGCAATGAGGGTGCGAGGCACCCTCATCGCGAACATCCTCAAGACCGGCGCGATTACAGAGTACTTCGCGCCGGTCAAAAAGGGTGCACCCTCGTACTCAAACAAGCCATACACACGTGTTCAAATATGGTACGTCCTTCCCTCTCTTCACGCTGTCCCCGCTGCCCAAGCTGACCCCGAATCCCAGCATCGAGTTTGTAAGGTGGTGTGCCGAGAGCTATCGACCATTCGCGGTCGCAACAGACCCCGCCTTCTTGCGCCTCATGAAGAACGGAAGACCGAATTACTACGTCTCTTCCCCCACTACCATCTCCCGCGACGTCAAGTTCATTCTCGCTGTACGATGGAGGAAGATGTCAGAGATGCTTGTGGTAGGTCACCACGCATGCACACGCGGCCGTGATTGACTCACCTCCGCACAGGCATATCCTGGTCGGCTGCACTTCGGCACAGATTGTTGGACTGCCCCTAACCATCGCCCGTGGGTCGCGTTTGTCGTCCACCTGGAGCTTCGGGGGCACGCGTTCAGCGTCCTGTTGGACATGATCGAACTCTCCAAGGTACGTACTCATTGATGCGCGTTGCGCGGTGCCAGCCTGTTGCTAACCCTCTGCCGCAGTCCCATAGTGGCGCCAATCTTGCAGCCACATTCGCAGACATGTTGTACGACCTGGGACTTGAGAATAAGGTGAGTGAACTATCAGTGCAGTGCAGCGCAGTTAGCAGACTGACGTAGACTTCGTAGATCATGAGTATCACCTGCGATAACGTGTCGAACAACGATACCATGATCGCGTTGCTCGCAAAATGGATACCCGGTTTCCAAGGGACGTACCACCACGTGCGGTGCTTCGCGCACATCATCCAGCTTGTTGTGAAGTCCAAGCTCCGAAGCTTCGATGTCAAGCACCTCTCGGACCAAGACGCGGCGGCGGACAGGGACATCCAGGCACTGCTGGAGCTTGTCGAGGATATGGCGGCGGAGGATGCGGCCGCTCTTGCAGCGAGGCGTGCGGAAGACGGATACGAGGCCCCTTTCGAGGACGATGAGGAGTGGGTAGACGAACTTGAGTCACTGAGCGAGGAAGAGCAGGCAGAGTTTGAGTTGGAGATCATTCCAGTGAAGGTGGTTCTCGCAAAGGTGAGTCATCCGCACCTGGGTCGACGTGGAAGGCTGTTACTGAGTGTGGGTATAGATTCGCAAGGTGTCGTTCAAGGTTGTTAACTCAACGACTATCTTGTTACTTGTTGGGAAGTAGGCCATTCCTGGCAGGGACGATCGATGAGGAATTTGGAATCTCTGTACTCGATTATATATTATGGAAATCTCTGTACTCAA